>CAOKZL010002016.1:0-273844 GCA_948472985.1 Iguana delicatissima
TGAACTGTGAAGGTTCTCATCAGTCCTGGATTCTTCTCATCGTGGTTTCTCAGCATTCAAAAAAACCAAAGTGTTTTTTTCAAATATTTTTGGAAAATTTTCAGAAGCTTCTTCTATCCCTACAGGGGTGTTTTTTTTTCAGGGAAAAAAAAAAGAAACCCACAAAATTGTGGTGTTGTGAATACAGTGAGACTGTAGGCCTGCCAGACTGAAAATTGTTTTTTTTAAAATATTTTTATTGCCAATAAAAAACATACAGACATAGGTAAAAAAAAAATAAACAAGTATCACATACAGAAATAACAAATAGTAATATTAATATAAACCTCTCATTCTATATAAACCTCTTTCCAGTCCTTTTTCCAGATTTTGGCCGCTAAGGACCATTCCTTTTCGACTTTAACCTTATCAGTCTTATCATCCATTAATGCAGTCAACAAATCCATTTGAAACATTTCATATAATTTCAATATCCATTGATCCTGCGAATGTATCTCTTGACTTCTCCAGTTGGAAGCATAGACGATTCTTGCGGCTGTCACCATATATAGAAGAATTCTACCATATTGCTTCTGGTACTTTTGATTAGCTCCCACATACATTTTCAACAAATATAACTCCTGACTAAGTTTCAAATCGATTTCCAATATATTTTTTACTAAATTATGGATCTCCTCAATATTCCTTTACCTCTTACACTCCCACCACATATGATACATTGTTCCTAATTTCTTACCACATTTCCAACATCTATTACAATAACTGCTAAACATTCTGGTAATAGTTTGTGGTGTAATATACCATCGATATAACATTTTATAGAAATTTTCTCTCAAATTTACACTTCTTGTGAATTTTACGTTTATATTCCAGGCCTTTCTCCATTCAGCTAACTCAATAGAATATCCCAATCCCTTGACCATTTAATCATAAAATCCTTAATTATTATCTGTTCAGTTTCTAATTTTAATAATATGTGCTATATTTTCCCAATGATGTGATCGCCGCCAATTAGGTATTTAATATCTAATTCTTTAAAGTCTGTACCCTTCTCCTGGATTCCATCTTCCGCAATATCTTTCTTAAACATTTCATAAAGTATTCTATAATGTAACCAATTCCCTTTAAATCCCAATTCTTTCAATTCATCCAATGTTAACAATTCATCTTTACCCCTTCGTTTACACAGTATTTCTTCATACGTTAAACTTTTCCTATTTGTAGTGTATAGTTCTTTAAAAAAGGCTTCTTGCACCGAAATCCATCTTGGCTTCTTTAAATAAATTTTTTTTTGTAAATATTCCACACCTTCAATAAACTCTTTCTGATTATATTTTTATTAAATTCTTTATCTTCTAATGCTTTGTGGTACCATAAGTACCCATGCCAATCAAATTTATTAGATGCACCTTCCAATGTTAATAATCTTACATTTTCTGTACTGATCCAATCCAGGAACCACTTCAAAGCACAAGATCTATAATATAATTTAAGATTGGGTAGCGCCAAACTCCCTCTATCCTTGCTATCCATTAAAATTTTTTCGTTAATCCTCGGTTTCTTCCCTAACCATAAGAAACTTTTAATTTTCTTGACCACCCTTCAATAATTTTCTCATCTTTCAATACTGGAATAGTCTGAAATATATACAATAACTTAGGGAGAGCACTCATCTTGATTACTGCAATACGTCCTAACAAAGAAAGTTTCAATTTTGACCATATGATTAATTTATTTTCTATATTCTTCCATATTGAGATATAGTTATTACTCACCAAATCTAAATTTTTGCTTGTGATAAAAATACCTAAATATTTAACTTTATGCCCAATCTTGATATTTGAAATTAATTCCAATTTCTTTTGCACCCCTTTTTCCATATTCTTAGTTAAAATCACTGATTTATTTCTATTCACTTTAAATCCTGCTACCTCTCCAAATTCCTCTAAAATTTTAAATAATTTTGCTATACTTTTAATTGGGTCATTTAATATTATAAGCAAATCGTCAGCAAACGCTTTTAATTTATACATTTCCCCTTGAATTTGACATCCCTTTACCTCAGAGTCATCCCTAATTATTCTATTTAATATTTCTAAAGTAAATATAAATAAGAGTGGGGAGATCGGACAACCTTGCCTAGTACCCTTTTCTATTAAAATTCTATTAGATTTTATCCCATTAACAATAATAAACGCGCTTTGTTTATTATATATAGAATCTATCCAATTGATAAATTGCTTACCTAGATTAACTTTTCTAATAACTTCCTTCATAAAATTCCAATTAAGATTGTCAAATGCCTTCTCGGCATCTATAAAGAGAAGAGCCAATTCCTTTGAGACATATTCATGGTACTCTATTATATTCACTAATAACCTTAAATTCTCACTTATCTGTCGCTTAGGCAAAAAAACAGTTTGGTCCTGATGTATCCATTCACTGAAAAAAAATTTTTAATCGATTTGCCAGAATTATAGTAAATATTTTATAATCTGAATTTAACAAAGAAATAGGTCTATAAATTATTCACATCCAATTTATCTTTTCCTTCTTTCGGTATTAATACAATATTTGCTTCATCACCAATATTCCTTCCTGATTAACCAATTCTAAAAAAGGTACCAACAGTTCATCTTCAAAAATTCAGACTGAAAATTGTAAAGGGCTCCTGACCTTTAATGGTTGTGTAGAAGGGAGAGAGCAAATCGGCATGGAGGAAGCATTCTGGGCCCATAATCCAAAGCTTGATGGATCAAAACATCCTCCGCCAATTTTGAGACTGCCAGCATGATGCACTGGTTTGAGCTTTGAGGACCAGAGTTCAAATCCCCGCTCAGCTAGAGAACCCGCTCCGTGACCTTTCTTGTTACTTGGCGGTGTGTGAAGCAACACTTGCTGAAATTCCCTCTTCTACACAACCATTGAAGGTACAGGAACCCCATCCAGTTATCAATCTGGCAAATCTATTTGTAAGAGATCCATTTTCCTTTACAAAACTATTGCTCCAGAGCTTCTTTGTCAGAAACCAGGATCATCTCTCTCTCTTTCTCTTTGTGTCCCCTGTTTTCAAAGGCCTGATCTTCCCCTCCCATCTCAAATGTAGCATCTCCATGCAGGGTTCTTGCACAGCAGAGACACCAGGGTGTAGCACTGTGTCCTCCAGAGCACAGTAGTACACCGCAGAGTCCTCCAAAGTAACTCTGGGGAAGGAAAAAGTGCTGGATTTTCGATCTTCAGAGATAAACAAGACGACCCCCTCCAGTTTATCACTCTTCTGCCTTCCGCTGTATCCCAGTGCTATAAACTCAGGACTCTGGTTAGGAAACTGCCTGTACCAAAGGATGTTATTTGACGCAGAGGGGTGGCTGCAAGACAGCTTCAGTTCTTCCCCATCTGATCCTATCACGAGCGCCTCTTGGGTGATCTTCTCAGCTTTGCACGGAAGAATCCCTGGAAAATCAAAGGGGTTATGGTTGAGAAGTCAGCTATGCATATGGGACAATGAAAGATGCTCGTGGATCAAGTACACTCACTTAAATTTCCATGTAGTTAAAATGAAAGACAGACCCATCCCAAATGCATTTCAAAGCATCATTTCTCTATATCTCACTCCCTTCTGAGCTTACACCCCTTTGGGATCAGATATAGCAAACACCTCTAGGATACTAGGGTTTTGTTAGCTTGATTGTCACTTTATCCCAAGTTTTCTGAATGCCATGACCACAAAAAAGACAAAAAGATTGGTTCCTAGAACAAACCAAGCCCGAACTCTCACTAGAAGCTAAAATGACTAAACTGAGACTACTGTAAGTCTGACAGACTGTAAGAAAACATGAGTCATTTGAAAAAGCAAAAATGTAAGGAAAAGTTTTTAGAAATTGGAAAAGAGGAAGACTAGATCAATAAAGGAAGACATAGCCTTACATTTGCAAGACCTGAAGAGGACAATTAAAAATACAGTCCCTTGGAGGTTTGTCCTTAGTCAAAGTTTAGTTGACAGCATATTATGACAACAACAAAAAACAGCAGCAAGAACAACAACAACAGCAAACCAATTACCAGATTGCAGGAGCAGAAGGAGAATTTCCACAGAAATCAAGCAATGACTTGTTTTAGAGTGCATCTTTCCAGTCACCTAAGTTTTGAATTGATGTCAAATCTCTCCTACTTTCTTTCAGTCAGCTTTCAAATGTATCAGTGTCTTTCTTTGCCCTGCCTTCTGATGAGTCACAGAGCTCATCTGCTTTCTGTAAGTAAAACCTACGATTTGAGCAAGAGGAAGGTATGGAGAAAGGTTAGGTTTCGGTTGCCCTCTACTGGCAAATGATATAAAAATGTGAATCCTTACGAGAAGTGGTTCTAGACCAGTGCTTCTCAGGCTATCTGATGTGACAGACAAGAAATTACATTTTTCCAATATGTGCCCATTGACTACAACTAGTTTTTCCCCTTAAAAAGTCTCCAGGGACCAAGAGCCAATGGCTTAGAGAGCACTACTGGTTACATCGAGTTGCATTGTTCTAGACTAGGCTTTTGCCATGCAGTTGCCCTGCATCAGTCTCACAAGCTAAGACCCTATGCTGTGCCTGCATAGTGTAAATCTACACTCATGTGAATAAAATTGGTTGTTGTGTTGTACTACTCTTCTACTGAATGCCATGATATAAAAATGAAAATCTTAATGTTGGGAGTGCCTCTTGTACAGTGCTTCTCAGATTATCTGATGTGGGGTACCAAAAATTATTTTTTTCTCACGTACCTGGGATGGGAACTATATTTGTGCCCATTGCATACAACTTTCTTTCTTTCTTTCTTTCTTTCTTTCTTTCTTTCTTTCTTTCTTTTTCTCTTTGTTTCCAGTGGCCAACAGCCAATGGCTTGGGGAGCAGCACTGGTTCAGAGACCTATTCCATTGAGTAGCACTATTCTAGACTAGGTTTTTGCCATGTAGTAGTCCTATATCAGTCACAAAAGCTACGTTGTGCTTGCATGGTGTTAATCTATACTCATGTGATTAAAATTTTTGTTATGTTACACAACTCTTTGATGGAATGCCAAGATTGTGCAACCAAGTGTATATCTGCCAATGTTCCTGCTTGTTGTCCCTCTGTGCAAGAAGGAATGTGCAAAGGCTCCTTCTACAATCCCAGTGCGTACAGTGGTACACTGGAGGCACTAATGAATAGTTACTGTGATGTATAGGATTGCTTCTGATTGAAGGAATCAAGCTTAGAGTTTTCAAAAGCTTTATTCAGGAACACTGAAGAAAACAGCTGCAGACCCCAACAACTATCAGGACTAAAGGAGAGTTGGAGCTGCAGCATCTGATACATTATAACATTTCAAATCATGCATGCTAGCGTTCTTATATTCAGTTTGATAACTAATCATAGCAAGTTCTTTGCAAGTGCTTCCATCTCCCTCCCAAATTCACATATAGCTTGCCAACAATTCAACCTTATAGTCAGGTCTCCCTGCATGCACCCGTACTCTTATCATCATTCATTACAATAACATTTCCTCATTCTCAACACACAGTTTCCCAGCTGATCCCATGATCTCCATATAGTGCAACAAAGTCCATTTAAGCATCAGAGCAAGGCAACTACCTAAACACATAGCAGGAAGGGCAAAGCTGCCCTGGCATTTACACACCGTCCCAAAATGTGCAAGTACATGGCTGAAATCCTCTGGGTCAATGATTCAGTGATTTAATGGTAAATCAACATGTAGGTAGATCAACTGGTATGCTCACTGTACTCTAGACTAGTAATAGGTTAAATGCCTATGTAGAATTTTCACAGTTTTGAAACTCTGCTTATATAAACAAATACTAAATACACTGAGTGATGGCCAAATAAGTACAAATACATGTGTATGGAAGCTTGCAGAGATGTATGATACCTTGAAGATTCCAGGCAGATTTTTACAAAGGGTCCAAGCCAATCATAGTTGGTGGCTTCCATTTTGCTGAGGCTGTAAATTTTCTCTGAATTGTACTCTGTAAATTTTCTCTGAATTGTACTCTGTACTCTGTACTTCCAAGGAACTACCCAAGATTTGGAATCCTCTCTTGGAAAAAAGGTTCAGCACCTTGGATAGTCCCTTGAAAGTTCTCCTAACACATGGGAGCCACCAGCCAAGCAATGTCAAGTTGTTATTGCTGTTTCTTTTCTATCACTCTACCCACCTTTTTCCCCTTCCCCTCAAGCCCAACCTGATAAAGGCAGAATTGCTGCAACTGTATTTGGATCTAGGGATGGAAACAATGTTTGAAAATCCTTTTTAAAAGATTGCAAAACATGTTTTTCAGGAGCTGAGAAACTGTGGTGGGAAGAATCCAGGGCGGACAACAATCTTTGCAGTTTTGGACTTATTCTGCACAAAAATTCTACATTATTTTGTGCAGAACTTTTTCGATTTTTGGAATAGGGAACAATCATTTCTGCATTTAGAAAAATATTTCAGTGCTGAAATATTAATTCTTGCACAGATAATGCTGTTCCCTGTGCAGAAAATGCTGTTTTCTATGCAAAGCAGCCATGTGAGAATTTTGTGCATAAATCCCAAATTGCAGAATTTTCTAAGCAAATAACAGCTCTTTTTTGCAGGAATTAATATTCCTGCACCAAAATATTATTTTCATGCAGAAAAGGCTGTTTCCTGCACTTAAATTGCTGATTTCTGAGCAGAACAATCACTTGGGTTTTGTTTTTGTTTTTCTGTTTTGTTTTGCTTTTTTCACTTTTGGATATTCCTGAATTCTGGATAGCCGTTGAAAACTGTGTGGGTTTGGAAGACTTTCTCACAGCAGGAAGAGATTGCTGAAATTACTGTGTTTGCCAGAGTATAAGATGCACCAGCATATAAGACGCATCCCATTTATATGCCATTTATACCCCAGCAAATTTAAACGCCATTTATATGCCAACAATAATAATAATAATTATTATTATTATTATTATTATTATTAGCCAACAAATACTATTTACCAGAGTATAAAATGCACTGGCGTATAAGATGCACCCTATTTTCAACTGTATTTCAACTGTTTCGGGGGGGGGAAGTGAGTCTTATACGCCAGCAAATAGGGTACTCATTGAAACCTTTGAGAAGAAATTTGGCAGAGGATTACTTCCCTATTTGGATCTACTTTATTTGGACAAGGTTTATAGGAATCATCTGTCTGGAGGCCTCTTGGACATAAAGGATTTGGACTACGTCTGCATTGCATGTCTCAAATGGCTTGGATGTGAAGACATTATCTTCTAAATAAGTTTGAGGACTGTAGTTAGGGAAAACTGCTCAGAATTGTTTGGGAAAAATCTTCTGTTATTGTCCCTGCATTCACCTCAACATTTAGCTTAACTACAAACTGGAAGAATAGGATCTTGAGGATAATCAGGGTGCTGCCTGCACATGTCTCTATGACTCCTGAAGGCTAGAAATGATATCTTTGAGCTTCTTAAAGTACTCCCCCCCAAGCCCCCCAAACAGATTATGCACTAAGTAACTGTATAGAATTTGATTGATTGATTGATATCCAGCCATTCTTCAAAGCCACTAACAACGTAGATTAAAACAGAACACAACTGAAAATCAATTTTAATATTAAAGAACAATAAAACATAGTTAAATAAGCTGCCTCTCAGCCTATTGTGACCCCATCTATTTCATAGGATTTTCTTAGGCAAAGAAAACTCAGAGGTTGTTTCCACAGTTCTTCCAAAATATAACCTACAGCATCTGGTATTCATTGGCAGTCACCTATTCAAGTACTAACCAGGGCTGACTCTGTTTAGCTTCCAAGATCAGATGGGATCTGGTGCCTTCAGGATATTGGGGATCCACAAAACAGTTTATCATCATGTAAAAAAAAAATGAGTAAAAATACAGCATCCTACATTAGAAGTTACTTCTGCAACAGCTGGTTAAAAGAAGAAAACTTGTCTAAATAAGGTTTTTGCCAGTGAAGGAGAGAGAGCAGAAGGAGAGGACAACCTATCCTTCCAGGGAAGAGAGTTTCACAGCCTGGAAAGAGCCACTGAAGAGCCCTGGGACTGAGAGAAAACCTTCCCATGAAGATCTCAAAGTGCAGTAAAATTCACATAGACAGAGTCTTTCAGATAGTCCGGACTTGAGTTGCATGCTCTCAGCACATGGAATGGCCAGAGATGACCATGTAACATCATCCAAGGTCTCAGTTGAAGATGCTTTACTTGCTTTTTAACAGTCTTTTAGCAATCAGCATAGCAATCATGTTCTGAACTGTTTGTATCCGATTGGCCAGAGTCAATGGAATGAAGCAGCAATGTTATTTTAATACACGTACTGGTGAGTGAAGAACAATTCGTTGCATCTACTCACACTTTGCCCAGCTAGAGTTCTGTATCCTGCTACTGGGTGGGTTTTTGCTGTGCTCTCCCTGTCGTTCTCTTCACTGTGTCACTCAAGGCACAGAAGTAAACAGCCACATCGCGCAACTCGACAAACTCTTTTGTCAAATTAAAGGACTTCTCCTCTTTGTTGTGTGTTGCTGAAAATCCCCTCCTGCGCTTTTGGGTCTCTGCGTCTAAACTATCATAGCTGGACAGCAAGAGCTGAGGAGCTCCATCCCCATGCTGCTCATACCAGAAAAGTGTAACAGCTCCACTGGAGTAACTGGTTTCATAGCTGCATGGGATAGAAACAGACTGGCCCTCTTGGACTGTAACAAGAGATTCCGCCTGGTTTACGGAGTCTCCGTGGGTGGTCTCTACAAAAGAAAGACAGGCTTTGATTATTGAATTCATCTGGACATCCATCAGAAGAACTGTATCTCCCTATATGAGTCTTTTCAAGCTCCATGTTCTTCAGGAGAATCCTTTCTCTCTACTGTGACCTATACTTTATTGACATATGTATACAAATGAAACAGTTATTGGGTAAAATAATCTAATTAATAAACCATCCAGTGATCATAATTTCTTTTTGTTTCAGGTTGCCTACTATGTTCACCTTTCTAGAGTTGACAACAATCATAATTCATCAGCTTCACTTGTAAATTTAGTTGTCAGAGGATCAGACTGGTCAGCAGAGAAGCCTGCCAAGCCAACCTCTCCAGCAAAATGATTTGAAGTGATAGTGAAGTCTGAAAGATATAATTATTGGAGCAAACAGGGTTCCCAGGATTAAGAAGGGGCAGGATTGCTTTTCCTTTAATGGTCATGTAGAAGATGGAATTTCACCAGCTACTGGTTGTCGTGAAAGCAGCCTTTGATGAAGTTCACTCTTCTGCACAACCATTCAAGGGACGAAAGCCCTGTCCCTGATTAAACCAGGCACCCCTAGGGGAAACACGAAGCAGAAAACAGTCCCAATAAGAATAGTCGTAATCTTCCAAATAAATAAATGCCCTGATAATACAAAAAGGATGACCATGGCAATGTTATCATTTTTTCTAACATAAAATATATTTTAAAATGGTACTCACTCAATATTGAAGCAAATAACACAGCAAATGCTGATGTGGTAATCATATTCAGGAGAATGTGTCCAGAGTCAACTTATTTTAAGATGGGTTTGGTTTGTATCTTCTGCACTGTGGCTACTGCTACTCGGGGTCTCCACAAGTCGGCTGTGAAGAACCAGTGCTCTGCTGCATTGGTAAGAAGAGCCGACTTTATAAAAGTTTTAGTTTCCCTTCCTGACTGTTCTAAGTTCTTACCACGTCTACGTTCTAACCACTCCCTTTTCTAAGGAACCAGCTAGTCTCATCTTAAAAAACTGATACTATTCACCTCCTCTACAAGGTTGGTGGCAGGAAGCCCTAGCTTGCTTTAGTGTCAGAAGCGGTGGGCTGTTAGTGCGGCATGCTTCGCAGATGGTTTCTTCGTAGAAACTAAAGTAAGACCAAGAAGGAAAGTTGGTGGGAACAACACTGCCCCCTGATGGCCCTAGGTTAAAAAAACAATTATTATATGGTTATTGTAAATCATATAACAACACAGTGCAAAAAATCAACAAAAGTTTTGAATAACCTTCAGGTTTCTCTGTCTTTATTCTAATCTAAGGCAGGGTTCAGTAAGCCTGATCTTCAAGGCCTGTTTTCAATACCAGCAGTTTGTCCTGGGGGAAAAAAAATGAAGTGTCATGACAAGGTGATGCCTCATCCCTCCCACAGAGTTTTCGGGTTTCTAGACCAAAAAGTGAGAGCCAGCACGATGTAATGGTCTGGGTGTTGAACCTGGGGGCTAGGGCTCAGTTCCCTGCTCAGCCATGGAAATCACTGGGTGTCCTTGGGTGCTTCGCACACTCTCAACCCTAAAAAAACTTTTGACAGGTGCACCTCTCAACCACAACAACAGATTAAGAATTATGGCTTCTAAGTCAGTTTCTGGGCAGACTTTGTCACCCCCTTCTTAGGCCATTTCAGCGCGAGAGGGGAGGAGCAGTCCACCACATGTCAAGAGCAATGTTTTTATACTCCGGTTCAGAAACTGTGCTGTTTGCACCCTCTCTTTTACATTGTATTATTGCAGAGAACAGCGCTTGCTGCATCCGCAACAGAAGTCCCAGGCCACTCCTATTCTCTTCCCTCACCTCACCCCACCCCACCATCACTGATTGGTCTAGGTTTTTTTAAAAAAAACACACACACACACACACATCTTAAACACATTTCTGCATTGCTAAGTTTGTGCATAGGTATGTATGTTCCTTGATATGTGGAAAAAAACACATCTTAACAGCCCATTACCAGATCCACTCTCTTCTCACTGTCTGTTGTTACCCTGCTTGCTTGTGGCCCCTTAGGGGGATTCCCAGTGCCTGTCAAAATTATCACTTGTAGGGAAAATTAGCTATGAACACTGCTTTAGCAATGCAAAGAGGGCAAGGTAATTAAGGATCTTTAGCCCAGTGTTTACAGAGCTGGATCACAGAGAATCAGGCTAACTGTTCAAATTTAAGTATTTTATTGACATAGATGTTAAAATCCATACAATCACTCAGCTGCACTCACTCCAACAAGCATATAAGATTATAGAAATTTAGAAAAAGGTGAAAATTAAGAGAGAGAGAGATAAGGGTTTGGGGATAATACTGTACCAATTCAGAAGTCTTCAGCTGGGAGAAAACAAGCAAAAAAACCATCTCAGCCTTTTGAGGTTGAGGGTTACCAGCTTACCAGCAGCATGGTTTGCAGGTCTGGGAGAACTCCAAAAAAAAGGAGGAAAGGGGGGCTAGTTATAGTGGCAAACAGAGCTGAAAAAAATGTCCTGGGGAACAGATAGCTGCAGTTTTATGAAGATGGATTTCAGCTTTGTAGTTCAAAGAAAATACAGCCAAACATCCTTGTAGTTTCCTGAAAGATGAGTGTCTCATCCGGGGATGCAAACCTCCAAGGTGTCAAATCTCTGGCTGTTTGACATGTTAATTTGATCCCAGAGGCCTGTTGTCTCCTGTTGGTGTTGTTATCACTGAAAATCCATTCAAATGGTCTATGTGAGTCTGGGATGGTCTGTGTGAACCATTTGCAAGATTTACCTAGGATGTATGACAGAAAACAGCCTACTCTTTGATCTATCTCCATAGCTCCACTGCCTACATGTCCTTCCAGTAGATCTCTATGGCTCACTATGTTTGATATAAAATAATTAGGACCCTCAGGACACAGTTTTCAGGTGGGTTAGGTGGGTAACACTGTTTAATGCATGGAGACAATAATGATGGTAGCCTGTCCTTTGATGGGTGGAGAGAGACATAGAGATGAACATGATGGAAGGGACTGCCTGGGAATGCCCATAGCTGGCCACTTCTGCAATGTGAATCAATGCTACGCTTCTGCATACAGGCAAAAATTGAAGCAAAACCAGTTTGGGAGATTTGCATCAGAGTTTTTCTGGTTTTCAGATACAATGGTTTCTCATCACAGTGAACCATTCTAAGAGCTGAAAACATGCAGAATCACAAGGAAAACTATGCTAAAATGTTATAACATGCAGAATGGAGGATAAGAATTCCACGCTACTATGATATATCAACCTCATGTGGAAATGGCCTTAGAAATGTTACAGTTGCTAGGAATGACTCATGTGGGAGATATGTTCCAATCAGTATGCTAACCTGACTTGACAAGGAAGGAAATAAGGTTTGTTTTTTTTTGGAATTCCTTAGAATTCCAGATTTAGTCTCAGATTAAGATTGATTTTCATCCTTCCCACCTCATGTGATTCTTCATTCTATCTGTAAACTATTTTTTATGTAAACAGTGAAATCTTCCCAAGTTTTTGGTTTCACCAGGTTTGGTTTCCATTGGAAGGAAGTACTTGGAGATATGTTGCTTATTTGGATAAAATGTCACTCAATTACAACTCTACAAAATGAGTAAGGTACAACCTAAACTCTCCAAAGTCACTCAAACACTCTTCCTGCTACATCAGATATGTTACGGAGGGCAGCCAGAGGGAAAGATATCATATGGGGAAGAGCCAGTTCCCAAAACAGCTTTTATAGAGTCCTCAGTCAACTGTTCTTTTCCTCCATATGCCCCCAAACTGGAGACTTGATCCTCTTTATACACGTTTGTGCATCTGTCTCTCTGTCTCTCTCACACACATTTAGACACACCAACCAACAGAGGAGGGGAAGTAAGTCCCCTGTCAGAACAACTTCTAGCTATTTCAGGAAGATTCTCTGACTGCAGGTAGCTACGATGGCAGCATATCAGTTTTTCTAACGCAAGAATATTCCTTTCCAGACCTATCCAAAAGGCTTGACCACCTTAGTAGACTTCTTTGTCCAATGATACGATCATTGGTTTGGAATGGAACTTGGCTGGGAGCAGTATGAAATTTGCAATGGGGACTTCCCATATAGATTCAAAATAATGCCTTCCTTCCTTCCTTTCATCTTAGAACTCCAGAAGAACCTTACTGGATCAGTTTAAAGAACTCTATATTTAACCCAGAATTCTGTCCACACAGTGGTCCACCACTTGTCCAGAGGAAGCTTACTAGCGGGACACAGCGGCAGCTAAATCCTACTGTCTATATTTGCTATCCTACTGCATAATTCCTATAAGACTGCAGGTGACATACAGCCATCTTCATTAGTAGCCATTTAGAGCCCTCTTGTTGATGTGTGCCTTCAAGTTGTTTCCACCTTATGGTAGCTCTAAGGTGAAGCAATCGTGGGGTTTCCTGGGTCTGATTGTGTGTGACATGCCCCAGAGCACCCAATGAGATTCCGTGACCAAGCAGGGAGCTGAACCGTGGTCTCCAACACTCAGACCACTACACTCTGCTGGTTCTTTTCTAGCCATATCCTCCACAAATTATCTAATTTCCCTTTAAAGCCATGCAAGTAGCAGCGATCTGTATATCATGTAGCACTGAGTCCCACAGTTTAACTGAGGAGTGAAGATGTAAAATCCTTTATCTGTCTTTTACTTCACACTATTCAGCTCCATGGGATGATTGTAGGTCCTAGTATTATAAGAAAGAAAGAGAAGTTTTTATTTACTCATTTGCTCAACAATAGACCTTTTCCCATGCGTTTGCAAAACAGGTAATGTTTTCTATTTTTAGTGTTCCTTCCCCTACAAAACTGATTTGTAGTGGACTAGCAATTAACATTTTCAAAGAAAGGTCTCTCCAGTCCATTTTTACAATTCTGGAAATTATTACACGAGGGGGGATAGTTCTAGATGTTTTGAATAAGGCTCGGAGATAGTTTACTATCCTGAACTTCCTTCAAGAAAAAGGAACCTCTTTTGCATGTGAAGGCAACCATGTGTTTCTGTGAGCCTGATGCTCTTCCATCAAAGGCAGCACCTTCAGTCAACTCCAGCAGGAAAGTTCTTGCACAGTAGAGACACGAGGGTGTAACAGTGTGTCACTCACTGCACAGTAATACACCGCAGAGTCCTCCAGGACAACTCTGGTGAAGGACAAAATGCTGGATTTTTGGTTTTCAGAGACAAACAGGAAGACCTCCTGCAGTTTACTGCTCTTCTCTTTTCCACGGTATCCAGACACAATGAAGTGAGGAGCCTGATTAGGAAACTGCTGATACCAAAAAATTACATCCCCTCCTGTGACAGAGGGATGATTGCAGGAGAGATTCAGTTCTTTTCCAACAGATCCTTCCACGAGGAGTTCTTGGGTGATCTCAGAATTACACAGAAAAATGCCTGGAAAGCAAACAAGAAGGTGAGATGGAATCCCCTCTATCTACCCAGAATTGATAAATTTTCATCTATTGACATGGGGCTTATTTACACTGCATGATTATTGTCCTGTTATTCCATGATAACTGCTATGGTTCCATCCCGTGGGACCCTGGGTCCATCCTGTGGGATTCTAGTTCAGTGATGTCTCTCCCAATGTTGCAAATCCCAGGATTTCATGGGATGTTGTCATGACATTTAGAGTGGAATGTAGCACTATGATTGTATAATGCGAATGGACTCCAGATCACATCGTTTCTTGTATCATCATGTCTCCTCTCACCATTCCATCTCTTTCCATTTTCTCAGCTTCTTTGGGCACTGGAAGTTGATCCAGTCAGGCAAATGGGAAACTGCAATCTCAAAATACCTACATTCCAAACTACAGCTGAATAAGCACTGGGCTGCCCTTGAATGTCTCTGTGTGCAGATTCTTCCATGCCTACTTCTGTATGCATGTTTGTTTGCACTCATACAGAGGAACACTCACATTGTCCCTTGCTCTGTTTGCCACCCCAGCTCTTCCCAGGACTGGTGTTTTTTGTCCCACCAACCAGAATGGACACTAGTAGCTGACCGTGCCTTTAGCTGACCACTCCAATACAAAGACAAAGGACGCTGGAACACAAAGATGGGATTTTTGAGGTGTGGCTCATCACCTACAGAGAGATGTACAGCAGTTAAAAATCAATTACCATATACCAGGAGGAGAAAGAACATTGGCAGGGAAGCCAATGAGGAGTGTGCTTCAGAATGATAATGCATCCTTGTGATGGTTGAAGGTCTGAAGTAACTTGAAATTCTCCTTTGGTTCTTGAAAAGGTTGCAGAACAGGCAACCTGTTTCTGTGTCCTGATGACTCACCACCGTCTGGTAAGCTGTGCAACTCATTCACTATCTTCAAATGAAGTGCAGGGCATCACAACAGGGAGGGGATAGAAAAAGCATGATAGCTTGCACTGCCTTCTAGTGGAAAAGAATAGAAAAGCAAGTAGTGTAGGAGTTGGCAAAGGCATCAGGTTCAGGGGTCAGTCTCATCCCCCTGGCAAACTCTGGAGGCCACATGGTCTGTTAAAAATATTTTGAAAAAAATCACAGGGAGGGGGAGAGAGAAATAACTAGAAGCCCTCTTTTTTTCTTTTCTTTTTTTTTTTTGAAAAACAGGTTTTTAATGTTGAACTATTGGGGGGGGGGTGCCACCTATTTAAAGCATTAATTGCTGCTTCTCTAGGCTGCTAGATAGAGTTCCCAAGCCAAAAACTTCCAGTATCCTAAGGGGATGAGAATATGGAAAGGGATGGGACAGTGAGAGGAGATGTTTTAATGTGGTCTGGAGATCAGGCAGACAGATGATACAAGGAAGCATGTGATCTGGAGCCCATTCACATTATACAATCCTGCTACTACATGCCACTCGAACTGCCCTGACAAACCAAAAGTTGTCAAACCAAAAACTGGAGAGAGCGTCTGTATCTTTAAAAACTCTGTACAAGAAGAAACTGTAGTAGACGTTGCTTGTCAGGCCCTTTCCGCACACGGCGAGGGAAACACTCCCTGCCACTACTCACCGGTTTTTTGGTGGGTCCGGGAGAGTCCATTGGGACGAGGAGCACTGCGAGTTTGTTGCTCCGCACTGCTCCGGCGTCCAAAATGGCAGCTTCCAGTTGGTGGAGGCTCTCCACCAACCGGAGAAGCTCGCCAGCCTAAAGCCTGCCCCTGGCAGGTCTGCAGGCACGCACTAGTGCACCCCTGCAAATCTGCACTGAAGCGCAGCGACGGAGCAACACGGGGTCGCACGCTCCATACTTTTTAAAAACCTCTTAAAAGAGGTTTTTAAAAAGCACACTGCATGACCAGTTCCGGTCACTCCGGAGCGGACTGAGGTGCGGAACTACAAAAAGTAGTCCACCCCAGTCCACTCCACAGTGCAGAAGACCTCCGTTGGAGGTTGCTCTGCACCATTTTAATAGGCCGGTGCAGAAAGGGCCTCAGCCTGTAACAAGCAACCCTTGCTGAAATTCCCTCCTCTATGCAACCATGGAGCCCTCTCCAGTTTTGATTTCGGTAGCTCTGTGCTGAAAAAGGTTAAAAAAAAAAGGCAGTCTGCGAAGCCTGAAGGAAGCAAAGGGCCACAAAAACCTCCAGGTGCCACATATGATTCTTGGGCTGCACTTTGTCCCATCTTTGATGTAAATTAAAATTGAAGGGTCCATCCAAGGGTTTTGAGCGTGAACTCATTCTGCCCCATGCAAGACATTCTATGGGGAAGAGACACCCAGGCTTTACATCTGCTGTGGTCAACTGCATGGGGACCAGGGACCCATTTTTCCCCCAAGACATCTCCATGGGCCCCACACATGCAGCCTCAGAAAGCCCAAATACTTCTCATTCTTCTGTCCAGGGGAGAGTAACCAAATGGGTTAGAAGGCCTGGAAACTATGTCCTACGAGGAGCAGCTTAGGGAGCTGGGTACGTGTAGTGTAGAGAAGAGAAGGTTAGGTAGTGGCATGATAGCCATGATTAAATATTTAAATATTTGAAAGAATGTCATATGGAAGATGAAGCAAGCTGCTCCGGAGACTAGGACATGGTACAATGGCTTCAAACTTCCAGAAAAGAGATTCCAGCATTAGGAAGACCTTCCTGATGGTAAGAGCCTTTTGACAGTTGAATGTGCAACTTCAGAGTATAGTGAGGTCTCCTCCTTTGGAGTTTTTTTGAAGAGAGGCTGGATGGCCATCTGTTAAGAATGCTTTGACTGTGTATCCTGCATGGCAGGTGGTTTGACTGGACGGCCCCTATGGTCTCTTCCAACTCTATGATTCTGTGATTTTGAGTACATTTTCTGGAGAAACTGCCATTTCCCTATGCTCACTGGATACTCCAAGGGGATTACTTTTCTCCACACT
Organism: Iguana delicatissima; assembly: GCA_948472985.1. Classification (NCBI taxonomy): domain Eukaryota; kingdom Metazoa; phylum Chordata; class Lepidosauria; order Squamata; family Iguanidae; genus Iguana; species Iguana delicatissima. The sequence continues at coordinate 17,122 of CAOKZL010002016.1, forward strand.
TTTCCTTTCTTTTCCAATTTAAGGGTGCTACCTATATTTTCATTTTTACAGAGACTTCTCTTACATAAATTGACATAGAACGCCACAGAAATAAACTCCTGGAGAAAGGATTCTCTATCCTGATTCTAGGCATGGTTAGGCATTGGTTTAAAGGTAAGGAAAAGTTAGTTCCAAATGCTCAGGCTTGGGTGGAGCTTAATTTTTCATTTGACTCTTTCCCCCTGAACAGTGAAGACCATTCCACGCAATCATCTGGGTTTTTATTTAATTAATGGAGTTATATCCTGCCTTCTGCTAGAACAGCACACAAGGAGGCTTGCAACATGATTTGAAACAAGTTGCACACATTAAAACCTAAAACAATAAAGGTTTATTACAGCTAAATAAACTAACATGTTAAAATAGGGATACTATTAAAACAGCATCAAATCATTTAAAAACATGACAACAGCATTCAAAGCGCAGCATGCACACACACGCACACTCATTAAAAGATTTTTCTGTATAGCTTCTTAGGCACCAAATGCCTGTTCAAATAAAAAGGATCTTGATTCTGTGTGAGTCCAAACTACAGTCGACCCATGGAATCCATTGGATTTCTCTACATGTTGATTCACCATTCAACAATTGATTGAATGGATTCACTGTAACTGGGACTAACCAATAGGATGCTAGCCAAAGTCATCACCTGTCACTGGAAGGAGAGCAAAAAAAGACGTATCCTAGCCTCCCATGGCGGAGAATTCCCGTTTTGGAGCAGCCACCAAGAAGGCTCTTACACAGGTCCCCACCAAAGGTACCTGTGAAGGTTGTGGGACTGAGAGAGAATTTTCTTCTGAGGATCTTAAAACTTGAGTAGGCTCATAGAGGGATAAACACTCTTTCAGATAGTCTGGCAGCTGTGTTTCCTAGGCCTGCCCCTCCCCTTCAGATGCCCCACCCTCATTTAGGAAAGAGTTTTTGCACAGCTGAGACACCAAAATGCTGCACTGTGTCACTAAGAACACAGTAGTACACAGCAGAATCCTCCAAGGTGACTCGAGTGAAAGAGAGACTGCTTGATTTTCGATCTTCAGCAACCAACAAAGAGGCTGTCTTTAATATCTCACTCTTTGTTTCTTTACTGAACCCAGATACAATAACACGGGGAGCCTGGTTGGGGAGCTGTTGGTACCAGAAGATTGTTTCAGCTGTTGATATAGAAGGATGACCGCAAGTAAGATCCAGTCTTTTTTCTTCTGTTCCTACCATGAGGGATGCTTGGGTGATCTTCTCAGCATTGTACAGAAGGATCCCTGGAAAACCAAAGAGGAACAAGATGGGGTCAGCTTTACAGATGTGTTAATATTGGGTGCTCACAGATTAGAAAGAACACATGCTTGGATCTTCATGTAGTTAAAGTAGAAGAAACGCCCTTCCTAGAAGCCCTTAAAAACATCTCATCTCTGATTCTTCCCAACCCCAGTCCCTTTGGAGATCAGATATGGCCCAAGATGCTGGAACACTAGGAAGGGATTTGTGACACTTGCCCTATAGAGAGATTCCTTGCAGGCAGAAAACCAAAAGGGACAAGAATTTTTCATTTTAATGCCTGGTTCAAATTTATTCTCATCTCAGAGTACCTGCTTTAAAATCAAGTCCAATTGATTTCTGGTGGTCTGCTTCCAGTATGACTAAAATTGGAAGTAACCCATTGTATTTAAATGCTGAATCAGAGAATCTACTTGAGTAATTGATATTTTTTAAAGCTGTTGCTCAGCAGTTTTTAGAGCTGAGTCTGTTTTAAGCATACGTACATGATCACTGTGGACATATCATGAGAAGAAATGACTCATTAGGTGAGACAATATTATTTGGTAAGTTGGAAGGCAGCTGGAAAAACAGGATCTCTGTACCAGCCATAGAATGAGTATAGGGAATCCATGCATACCTTTTGCACCTGGAACAAATGTTAGAATCCCAATCAGAAGAGACCACAAAGGCCATCTTGTCCAAACCCCTGCCAAACAGATGTTGGACCAAATTTTGACAGGATATAGAATGCTAAGCCATGCCAAGGAACAGAGTCATATGGACAATGAACAGGAAATAAAGTTACAAGGAAAAATGAACAAATGCCTAAAGAAGTGAAGAAAGGGTTTTTTAAAAATGGTGAGAGAGCCAAGGTAGTATAGAGGTTAAAGAGTTAGACTGGGACATCAGCAATGCAGGTTCAAGCTCCTGGAAAATATGATGCTGAGTGTGTTGCTCTTTCCCTGAGCCTGACCTATTTCCCAGAGCTGCAGTAAGGATAAAGCAGGGAGAAGGAGAAACACATGCTCTGCATTGAGGAGAGACAGGACATCGAGGTCCATAGTGAATAAGAAGCAAATGATAATACTCACTGGAAGTTAAGATTAATGATATTAGAAATGCTGATGCAAAAATCATGGTGAAGAATCTGTGTATCTGTATTGAAATGAATGAAAGGCAGATTGGCTGGAGATCTGCTTGGTCTTGAGGTTTCTCCCTTCTGGTTGCTCACAAAACACTGCGGCTGTTCTGCAGTCTGGATGGTTCACAGGACCTCCCCTTCCTCCTTTTAACTTTGATTTCTGCATCTGTTCTTGTCAGCAGAGCAACTTCAACAGAATCAGCTCTTCTTTGTTCAGCCCCTTTCATGGATAGGCAGGAGGAGGCACATCACTGTAACTGAGCAAGGTTTTTTATGAAATACACAGCTGTAGTATTTTTAACAAGGTGAAAAGAATGACAAGTATTATCCCCTGAACCACTCATACTACCCTTCCCTACTGTATTGCCTGAATCATACTGATAGCCACAACTAGGGAAGACCCACTGAATCAATGGGGTATTTGTAGAGTTGACTTTTAATTTAGCAGTTGATTCCATGGGTTTACTTTAGTTGGAACTATCAATAGGATTCTGGACTGTGTATACATGTGACCGTAATTATGGTTAATTATACAACACACAATTCAGCCACATGTTTTTTCACAAAGTCAAATACTTTAAAATTCTTTGCTTTTTTCTTTTTGTAACCATGATTAATAGCATTAGTGTGGTGAATTTACAATGGAGTTTAAATATTATAATTAATTTTAATTTGTATTTTAATACACATAATTTGTGTGTGTGTGTTTTTAAATTAGACATATTTAAATTACACTGGAAACCACATTGTACCCTACCTTGGGAGAAAGACAAAGTATAAACTCAAATCAATAAGACAGTTATTTCAATACAAAAACAAATGTTTTCCCTTCCCCAGCACAAATCTGCAAAAAATGAGTATGATCCATCTCTCAGTTTGGGCTGGTATTTGTTACATCTTATGATTGACTTAACTCTGCAGACGGGTTCTTATGGAAACTGGATTGAGACTTAGTTGTGATTGAAGACCAGAGCTGAACAGCTGTATTCCTCCAGATGTTTATAGAATGCAATATCCCTCAATCTTTGCTGTAAAAGGCTTGTGGGAGCTGCAGTCTGACATCAGGAGAGCCACATCATTCCTTGTGTGTACATGTGCCTTCAAGTCACCTGTTGGCTTTTGGCAATCCCTTGAATTTCACAAGATTTTCTTAGGCAAGCAATATGTTACCCTAAAAGGTGAAGGACCTTGAGGTCCACCTGCAGTGCCAGCAATCCTTATGATTTGGAGAACTATTCACTCAAAGGAGACCAGCAAGAGAAGGTTAATGGCAGGATCTATTCACCTGTGTATACCAGTACTAACTCTAGAGAGGACTCCAGTTCAAAGTTAAAAAGAGTATTTTATTGGAAATGAATAGACACACACAAGAAATCAAGTATTCTCATGAACCGTATGAGGCTAGTGAAGGGAAAAGTGAGAAAGATTGGATAGAGAGAGATTTTAGGTCAAAGGAGTGATATTTCCTGGTCCTGAACAAGATCAAAGAGGAGTGGCTCAAACAGTAGAGTTTGAGGACTGCACAGAGGAACGGAAATCTGGAGTGTAGTGTGATGCCAAAAGTGCTAGCAAAATGTCGGGGTTGGAGCTAGGGTTTAAATATCCTTTTTCCTACCCTGAAGGGGTGATTATTAATGGCTTTCTTGCAGAGCAAACAAAGGGGACCAGAACAGGCTGGTTGTCTTAACTTTAGGTGACAAAACATTGATGGGAGTCCTGACAGACTCTTAATATCTTGGTCAGGTAAAGTGAATGGAGATGTTCTCTCTAGGAAATGTGCACAGTAGGAGTGCTTGCCTGCCATACCTGGCCAGTTTTGCTTCCTATTGTATTTGGAGGTTAGGTCATTGAGAGGATTATCCCATTAACATCAGGGCTTTCTGTCTAATCCTCTTGAATTCATGTCCTGGCCATGCTGAGGTCATCCTGACCTAACCCATGCTTAGAGCCATTGTCTTGCTTTCATATGCTTTTACGGTCATAAGTGTCCATTTTTTATAAAATGATATTTCTTACCAATTTTGCCACCTTGCAGGATGGGGAGAGTGTAAGGTGTAGTAACAAATTCTCTGATATGGTTTTGCCAGTTTTTCCCTCAAAAATATAGCCTACAGCACCTGGCATTCCTTGGTGGTCTCCCATCCAAGTACCTAACCAAAGCCTACTCTCATTAGCTTCCAATATCAGATGGAATCCCGTCCCTCTAATGTATCTAGGCCTTTCTGTGCCATAAAAATAGACAGGCTGTTGCTATAGGAAAAGGAAAGGATCAGATCCAATTCACTGTACTAATTAAAGGTAAATAGAAACAGTTAGGATATGAATATAAAATGAGTGCTTGCTTGTGTGTGCATCTGTGAAAAGGTACATAACAATATAACATTATGCATTGTTGTGTGCCTTTAAGTTATTTCCAACTTATGGCAACCCTAAGGTGAACCCATCCTGGGTTTTTCTGGGGCTGAGAGTGTGTGACACATCCAAGGTGACCCAGAAGGTTTCCATAGCCAAGCAGAGAACTGAACCCAGGTCTTCAGGATTGTAGTCCCGCACTTAAAGCACTACATGAACCATTACACCACTCTGGCTCTCATACAATATCATCGCTTTATATGTATGCTAGTATACCTTTATATACCCTCCATACAATATATCTTTATATATACTCAAATGTTGCCTTGTGTCTGAAGGAAATGTCAGACAACATAAGATTTACTTTGGTCACGGATGAAGACTGCTAGACCGCTCTTGAAATAAAGGCTTTTTTTTCTCCTTTGATAAATGATTATGATCTTCTCACATACTGCTATTTGTAGTTTGGAAAAATTGATTATTTTAGTAATTTCATCTGTTCATTATATACCTTTACATACATACACACACACACATATTTCGTATACATATTCTAACCTTTGTGTTTACTTTTCATCACTATAGGAAAGCTCAGCCTCACAAGACTGATTGAGACCTCGGCAATCAAACAGATGGGGCTACCTTGTGGCAGAAGCCACACATTGCAGCCATCTAGATTAATCCCCTCTGTTGCGCACACATCCCTAAAAATCATATGTTAAGAAGGGAAAGAGTAGTGGCAAGCTTGCCTCCCCTCCTCCTCACACACTACAAAATAGGCTCCCTGCATCGGAATTAGGACCAGAGTGGAGGCAAAAGGTTATAGCCATCACTTAGGAAAATCATTTTTGACCTTAGTTCCCAGAATTCCCCAGCTAGTACTGCCACTGAACATGCTGGCTGGGAATTACAAGAACTGTTGTCCAAAATAACTTTCCTAAACTTGGGGAACCCCCCCCCCCAGATGATACCAAAGGATGCAAATCCAGGCCTAGTCCTTCATATGCAATTTGCTGCATTTCCATATAGACTGGTGGCTTGTTTCCCTTCCTCTCTTACCCTCTCTTCTCCTCTCTTATTCTCTCCCCTCCTCTTGTATATGTATATGTACATGTGCATAGATTATTTTGGAAGCACATGGTATCCCCAGAACTCTCCTCCAGCACCACAAAAATTGAAAAGACGCTTAGAAAGAAAAAGAGGAAGGGAGGAAAGCAAAGAAAGTAGGCAGGCTGTTATATTCTGCTGAAGAATGCTAATTAGAAAGAAAGAATCTTCATAATTCCTCCTCAAATTTGTCCAGCCTCATCTTAGTATCCAAAGTATCCTTTTTGTGTGACTGCAGAGGCAGGAGTATCTCCTTCTGGGTCGCAGAACCCAATAATACATTGCCTCTTCTTGGGGAGAGATGTCTTCAATTGTCAGAGGAATTGTCTTGTTTTCCATTTAAAAACAAAACAGTAGAATATTTTCACTCAGAAATCCAATTCTTCTGGGTACAAGCTTTGTAAGCCTGAATAATCAGCATGGGCGCTCTGCCCCCGCATTAGAAAAGGCACGGGCCACTGTCTAGCATTGTGAAATTGCAGTACACCGTTACCCTCTGTCCGTCTTGGATTTCAGTCTGGCTGGGTGATTGGAATGCTGCATCACTCAGGGAGATGCCTGCAAACCAGAAACATGAACAGATTATAAAGATTTCTATATTTCTTTCTCATGTCCTTTGCCCCCTCTCAACCCCACCAGCCTGTTGATTTTTGTGCTGGAGGCAATGATCTCGATCATTGTGGCTCATGAACACAGTGATACATGGCTTCAGTCACCAAAGATGTCTCATGGATCTTCAAATTCACAGCCTTCTGTTCAAAGTCCAAATTCCCTGAGGATTTTTCAATTGAATTAGAGGAGAATACTTACTTTTAGTCTATATTCTCTCTAGAATACAGACTAAAAGTAACTATTCTCCTCCAGACTCAGGAATAGGGAAATTGGGATACCAAGCTAGGTTGGGGTTCCTTGATACTGTGTTGAAGTGACAGTGTATAGCAGCATCTTGTCTTTTTTGCCAGACTTCTCAAGAAGCTCTTGCAACAAAGACTCACTTTGAGCTGCCCCTGAAAAATGGGGGAAATCAGATGAACTGTATCTGGCTTTTTTGTCACCTCTCCTCTCCTGTGTTTCCAAAGGTAACTTCATTTCAGGTACAACCATCAATATTCTGTGTTTGCTGTCTGTGTACCTACAGTGCCATTATGTGTCAATGGTAGTCAGGGACTTGGTGTGAAGGTGGGGAAGAAAGAGGTGGATGTTAGGTGTTCCCTGAGGAAATGCCAGTGATTCTTTGGATTACATTTGATTTGAATAGGTGGGACCCAGTGTAACCATGTTAATCTACTCCATCCATGGAACTCTTCTACCAGAAGGAGATGAAATTCACTGCTTCCCTTCCCTTCTTCAGGGCTCCCTGCCTTCAGAAAGCCTACTCTGGGAGGAAAGGAGCCCCTCCAGAACCTGATGGGGTTGGACTGGAAGGGAAAGGAGGAATTAGTGGAAATTACTTGTCCTCTGATGATGAGCAGAAGTTCCTCTTTGAGCACTATCTTTCCGTAAGTACAAGGATCCCTTCTGACAGTAGAAGGTACAAGCCTGGATCTTGTCCATCCTGACAGAACTGGTGCTTCTTTTGTGGATGAAGAGGAGCTACCAGCCACACACTAGCATCATATATTGTTGAGTTGCCCTGCAGATAAACACAATTAAATTAATGACCCGACAGCATCTATTGGGAATATTATCTGCTTGCGTGAACAGAAGGAACGTTCCAAGAACAGCCAAGTAGTGATGTGTGTCATGAAGAGAAAGCATATCTTTTTTGGTTTTCTGAAGCTCATTCTCAAAATAAAACTGGTTGTGCCTCTTTTCTTGTGTTTGAAAAGATCTCAGCCAACCTGGAACAAATGACCCACCTCTTTTACTGCCTGCCCTCTAATGATGCTCTTTCATTGCCTTCAGTCATCCGAGTTGCAGTTTTCAAGTGAGGTGGTTGTTCTTTTACATGTGGAAGTCAACACAACAGGGAAAGAGTAAAGATCTGAGTCATCCTCTGGCAGCCAGGCCTGTTATTTTAATGCATGTCCTTGTGGGTTATGAACAATTCACTGCAGCTAGTCATACTTTAACTACCTAGAGCTCTGCATCCTGCCACTGGGTGGGTTTTTGTTTGCTCTCCTTGTCATTCTGCTCACTGTGTTACTCAAGGCACAGAAGTAAACAGCCATATCGCTCAGCTCAACAAACTTTTTTGTCAAATTGAAGGACTTTTCCTCTTTGTTGTGTGTGGCTGAAAATCCCCTCCTGCGCTTTTGGGTCTCTGCATCTGGAGCATCATAGCTTGAAAGCAAATGCTGAGGGACTCCATCCCCATGTTGCTCATACCAGAAAAGTGTAAGGGTAGCGGTGTAAGTGGTTTCGTAGCTGCATGGCATAAAAACAGACTGGCCCTCTTGGACTGTAACAAGAGATTCTGCCTGGTTTATGGAGTCTCCGCAAGTGGTCTCTGCAAAAGAAAGACAGACTTTGAGTATAGAATTCATCTAGACACCTGTATCTGGGCATCCATCTGAAGAACTCTATCTCCCTATCTGAATCTTTACTAGCTTTAAGATCTTCTTGAGACACCTTTCTCTCTGTCCCACTTCCTTCCCAGGCTCATTTAGTGGGAACAAGGGAAAGGCTTTCTTGGTGGCTGCTCCCAGATTTTGGATTTCCTCCCTAGGGGGGGCAGGATAACTCTGCTTTTGCTCTCTCTCTGCCAGCAAGTCAAAACATTCCTGTGTAGTCAGACATTTTAGAACTGAGAATGATAGACTTAATGGTGTGCTGTTTGGTTGATTATTCTGTCTTTAATGAATTTTAGATCTGTTTAGTGCTATAGATTTTTGTTTGTTTTCAAAATACAATGACACACACATACAAACTGATTTTTGTTTGTTTGTTTTTAATTTTTAACTTGCACAGACTTTAAATAATCTGCAAGCTGCCTTGAATCTCAGTATTGGGGAAAAGACAGGATAGAGGGAAGCAACAATGACGACAACAAACCTGCAACTGTTCCAAGATGTAGAGCTGAAGCAAAGCAGGTAGCTTTCCCTCGAGTCTTTAGTTTCAGCTTTGAAATTTTTGTGTGAGAAGAAAGAAAGCTAACCTTATGAACTTCTTGTATCTCCTCTCTAATGATATAGATATCCATACCTTGCAACAAACAGTTAGCAGGCTAAAATAATCCAACTAATAATAAAACTTCCAATGGTCATAATCTCCTTTCATCTCATGCCGCCTACTGCCTGCACCTGTCTAGAGTTGAAAACAGTCATCATTCATCAGTTTAGCTGCCAAGGAATCACACTGGAAAGGAGTGAAGCATGCCGGAGTCAAGGTCTCCAGCAAAACCATTTGACAAGGCTCTTCTCCATTCTCTTAGTCTGACATTGATGGACAAGACAGCAAAGATAGTAAGCAGGAGGCAAAGTCTGATTTGCAGGCACCTCTGAAAGAGATCTTCCACTTGCTCTGATGTTCAATTCATATTTACCTAACAAATGTGTCATCTGAAAGCCCTAAAGGCCGCAGATCCTGTCTGATCTTGGAAGCTAATCAGGGTCAGCTCTGGTCTGGTGGATGGGAGACTGCCCAAAAATGCCAGATGCTGACTAGATTTCAAAGGAAGGAACTGGCAAAGCCACCTATATGTGTTCCGTGCTTCAGAAAATCCTATGTGATTATGGGGTCACCATAAGTCAATAGGTGACTTGAAGGTACATGTCATCAAAACCAACAGGACTTTCTTTGGAGTAGGCATGTATAGGATTTTATCCTATGCCATTCCTATCATATTCCATTTTGAGTCAATGAAATAATCCTGTAGATTATGGCCCTTTGTGAAGAATATAATAAAGGAGAAAGAAAGCAGGAGAGAAAGAAAGAAATGACTGATGAAAATCATGCAGTCTCTGTGACCAACCAGGTAGAAACCCCAAGAGGAGAAGAGATATTTTAGACAAAGAACAGGAGTCTAGTACAGTCTGAAAGATGTAACTGTTGGAGGAACTAGGACTGCCAGGTTTAAGAAGGGACAAGGCTGCTATCACTTTAATAGTTGTGTAGAAGAGGGAATTTCAGCAGGCACTGCTTTTCACGAAAGCAACCATGCTGAAGTTCTCTCTCTGCACAACTATTAAATGCGGCACCCCTATGAGGAACACAATGAAGAAAATGGCCCAAACAGAGTTAGTAATGATCTTCCAGATAAATAAATGTCCAAATAAAAATATAAAATGGATGAGCAAACAGGCATATTTTGAAGTGGTACTCACTCAGTATTGAAGCCAATAACATAGCAAATGCTGATGTGGTAATCATCTTCAGGAGAATGCTTCCAGACTCAATTTGTCTCAAGATAGCTTTGGTTAAGATGTATCTTCTGCTCTGTGGCTACTCCTACTTGAAATCTCCACAAGTTATCTGTAAAGAACCAGTGCTCTGCCACATTGATAAGAACGGCTAAGTTTATAAAGTTTTATTTCCTTTTCCTGGCTGTTCTAAGTTCTAATGACTTGTTTCCTTTTCTAGGGAACCAGCTATCCTCATCTGAAAATCTGATACTATTTACCTGCTCTATAAGGCTGGTGGCAGGAAACCCTAGCTTTCTTCACTTTGACAAGAGGCTGGCTCTTCCTGTGGTATATTTTGCAGCTAGTCTCTTCCTAGAAACTAAAGAAAAATAAGTCTGAGAAGGAAAGTTGTTGGGAACAACACTGCCACCTGATGGCCCGAGGTTTAAAAAAGCCATTATTATATGTTTATTGTAAATCATATAAGAACCCAGTACAAAAAGTTAACAAAGTTTCTGAATAAACTTCAAGTCTCCCTATCTGTGTTCTAATTTAAGGCAAGGCTCAATAACACTGATATCCAAGGCCTTTTTTCCAATACCAACAATTTGTCCTGAAGGAAATGAAGTGTCATGACAAGGCGATGCCTCATCACTCACATTCGGTTTTAGGGTTTCTAGAGCAAAAGGTGAGAGCCATCATGATTAGAGATTTCAGCACTGGACTACAACCTTGGTGACCAGGTTCATTTGCCTCCTCGTCCATGAAAACCCACTGGGTGACTTTGGGCATATCACACATTCTCAACACCAGAAACCCCTGGGATAGGTTTGTTTTATGGTAGCCGTGAGTTGGAAACAACCTGAAGCCACTCAACACCAGATCAAGAAATATGGATTCCAAATAAGTTTCTAGGCAGACTTCAGCACCCTCTACATAGAAATTTTGCACTTGCTAGGAATGACTCTTGTGGGAGATATGTTCCAATCAGTATGCTGATCTGACTTGAGAAGGAAGGAAAGAAGGATATTTTTTTTAAATTCCCTAGAATTCTAGATTCAGTCTCAGACTAGGATTGATTATCATGCCCCATCCCCCAGCATTCTTCATCCTATGTGTATCATGTTATTTATATAAACTGTGACCTCTTCCCAAGTTTTGGGTTTAACCAGGTTTGGTTTCCAATGGAAGAGGGTCGTTGGGGATGTATTGATTATTTTGATCAAATGTTGCTTAATTACAGCTCTAGAAAATGAGTTTAGGTACAACCTAAGCTCTCCAAAGTCACCCAAACACTTTTCCTACCACATCAGATATGCTATGGAGGGCAGCCAGTGGGATCAATATCCTATGGGCAAGAGCCAGTACCTCCAAAAAATTTTTATAAAGTCCTCAGTCTACTGTTCTCTTCCTCCATATGCCCCAAAACTGGAAACAATCCCCTTTATACACATCTGTACATCTGTCTCTCTCTCTCAATACACACACATTTATATACACCAACCAATGGCAGAGGGAAATTAAGGCTATTTCCACACTAGATTATTATAGTGCTAGTATTCCTAAGTCCCCTGTCAGAACAACTTCCAGATACTTCAGGAAGATTCTCTGACTACAGATAGCTACCATGGCAAGCAAACCAATTTTTCCAATGGAAGAATGTTCCTCTCCAAACCTGTCCAAAAAGCTTGACGTCTTTAGCAGACCTCTTGGTCCAATTATATAATCATCAGTTTGGAATGGAACTTGGTTGGCAACAGTTTGAAATTTATGACTAAGACTTCCTGTATAGGTTTAAAAGAAAGCTTCCTTCCTTCCTTCCTTCCTTCCTTCCTTCCTTCCTTCCTTCCTTCCTTCCTTCCTTCCTTCCTTGGAAGTCCAGAAGAACCTTGCCGGAGCAATTTAAACATCTGTCTATTTAACTGACCATTTTGTCCACATAGTGTTCTACCATTTTCCAGAGGAAGTTCACTGGCAGGACATGAGACCTACTAGAAGATCCTACTGTCTGTGCTTCCCATCCTACTGCATACTTTCTCTGGGACTGCAGGTGATATATAGACATCCTGATTAGTAGCCTTTTATAATCCTATCCTTCACAAATTATTTCCCTTTGGAGCCCTGCAAGTAACAGCAATCAATATATCTTGTAGCAGTGAGCTCCAACTGTATGAAGATGTAAAAAATTTTTTATGTCTGTATTTCACACAAAGCAACTTCAGGGGATCACCTTAGCTCTGAGTGTTATGAAAGAGGAAGAAAAGCTTCTGTCTACCCATTTTCTCAACACTACCCTTTCTCCTGCTTTTCTCATGTGTTTGTGAGACAGAGTATTTCTTCTATTTTTTTTTCTGTTTCTTCCCCTACAAAACTACTTTGTACTGGATTAGAAATTAAGTTTTTCAAAGAGAAGGCCTCTCCGGTCCATTTTTACAATTCTGGAAAAAATTGCGTGGGGGGGGATATTTCCAGATGTTTTGAATGAGGTTCAGATATAGTTTCTTTTACTATCCTAAACTTGCTTCAAAAAAAGAAAACCTCTCTGTATGTGAAGGCAACCATGTTTTTCTGTGGGCCTGACACTCTTTCATCAAAGGCATCACGTTCAGTCAACTTTAGCAGTAAAGAGTTCTTGCACAGTGGAGACACTAGGGTGTAACACTGTGTCACTCACTGCACAGTAATACATCGCGGAGTCCTCCAGGATAATTCTGGTGAAGGACAAAATGCTGGATTTCTTGTCTTCAGAGATAAAAAGGAAGACCTCCTGCAGTTTATCACTCTTCTGTTTTCCACTGAGTCCAGACACTATGAAGTGAGGAGCCTGGCTAGGAAACTGTTGGTACCATTGAATTGCATCTGCTTTTGTAGCAGAGGGGTGTTTGCAAGAGAGATTCAGTTCTTTTCCAACAGACCCTTCCACAAGGAGTTCTTGGGTGATCTCAGAATTACACAGAAGAATCCCTGGAAAGCAAACAGGAAGGTGAGATGGAATCCCCTCTGCCTACACAAAATTGTAGAATATTATGCATTGGCATGGGGCTCATTTAGATTGCATGATTACAGAGCTGTTATTCCACTGTAACTGCTATGGTTCCATCTTGTGAGATCCTTAGATTTCTGGTTCAGTGAGGCACTGGAGGGCTCTGGCTGAGAATTCAAAAGCACTCTTCCAATGCTGCAGATCCCAGGATTTGATGGGATGTTGTCATGGCAGCTAGAGTGGAATGTAGCACTATGATTGTATAATGCGAATGGGCTCCAGATCACATGTTTCCTCATATCATCATGCCTCCCCTATCTCCAAAGCCCACTAAAACATCTCCTCGTACCATCCCATCTCTTTCCATCTTCTCAGCAACTTTGGGCACTGGAGGCTGATCCAGCTGGGCAAATGGGAAACTGCAATCTCCGCATACGTACAGAATGACATCTGTATAAACACTAGGCTGCCCTTGTGTGTGCAGATTCTTCCTAGCCTACATCAGTATGCATGTGACTTTGTACACATACATATGAACACTCACACTTGCCCTTGCTCTGTCTGCCACCTCAGCTATCCCCAGGACCGACAGCTGTTTCCCTTCACCAACCAGAATGGACACTAGTAGCTGCCCTTGCCTTTAGCTGACCTCACCAATACAATGACAAAGGCCACTGCAACAGCCACTGGAACACTCGGAGGGGATTTTTGTGGTATCACCTACGGAGAGATGAACATCACTTAAAAATCAATTACCATATTCCAGGAGCAGAAAGAACATTGGCAGGGAAGCCAATAAGGACCGTGCTTCAGAATGGGAATGCATCATTTTGATGGCTGAAGGTCTGAAGTTACTTGAAATTCTCCCTCAGTTCTTAGGTTGCAGAATAAGCAGTCTCCTTCTGTGTCCTGATGGCTGACTACCTCCTAGTAAGCTGTGCAGCTCATTCACTACCTTCAAATGAAGTGCAGGGCATCACGAAAGGGAGGGGATAACAAAAAACATGACAGTTTATATTGCCATCTGGTGGACTAAAATAGAAAAGCAAGTGGAATAGGAGTGGGCAAAGGCATCAGGTTCCAGGGCTAATCTTAGCCCCCTGGCAACCTTGCGGGAGGGGCACATGGTCTGTTAAAAATATTTGAAAAATCTCTCTCTGACTTTCCCTCTCTCTCTCTCTCTCTCTCTCTCACACACACACACACAGTGACAGGACTAACTAGAAGTCCTCTTCATTTTTTGAGAAATAGGTTTTTAATGTTAAACATGGGGCAGGAGGGGGCTGCCACCTACTGAAAGCAAGAATTGTTGCTCCTCTAGGCTGCTAGAATGGAGTTGTCAAACCAAAAACTGGAGAGAGCACCTGTACCTTTAAAAATTATGTGAAGGAAGAAACTGCAGCAGGTGTTGTGTGTCACTTAGCCAGTAGCAAGCAACCCCGGATGAAATTTCCTCCTGTATACAACCCTAGATACCTCTCCAGTTTACATTTTGGCAGCCCTGGGCTAGAAGAGGAAGCTCACTCTTTCTTTTGGTCAAAAAAGGCAGTCTCCAGAGTCTGGAGAAGGCAAAGCCCCCCCAAAAAAAATATCCTGGGGGCACCCTATGTGACTCCTGTGCTGCACTTTGGCCACACTTCAAAGTAAATTACAATTAAAGTAAATTAAAATTGAAGGGTCCAGCCAAGGGTCTTGATTGTGAACTCACTCTTCACCATGCAAGAAATTTTATCGGGAAGTGACATCCAGGCTGTAAGTCAGCTGTGGTCAACTGTATGAGGACCAGGGATCCATTTCCCCCCAAGATATCCCCATGGACCCCATACACACAGTTACAGAAAGCCGAAATACTATTGCATTGCTCTGTCCAGAGGTGGATGGCCAAATGAGTAGAAGGTCTGGAAACCATGTCCTATGAGGAGCAATTTGGGGCACTAGGTACGCTTAGCCTGGAAAAGAGAAGGTTGAAAGGGGACATGCTAGCTATGTTTAAATATTTAAATGGATGTCATACAGAGGATGGAGCAAGCCTGTTTTCTGCTACTCCAGAGACTAGGACACTGAGGATGGCTTCAAATTTCAAGAGAAGCAATTCCAGCTAAACATTAGCAAGAACTTCTTGACAATAGGAGCACTTCAGGAGTGGAGCACACAGCCTCAGAGTGAGGTGGAGTCTCCTTCTTTCGGATTTTTAAAGAGAGGTTGGGTGACCATCTGTCAGGATGCTTTGATGGTGTATTCTTGCATGGCAGGGAGTTGAACTGGATGGCCTCTATGGTTTCTTTCAACTCTGATTCTATGATTTTCAGTGCATTTTCTGGAGAAGTTGCCACTTCCCTGTGATAATGGGGCTTACCATTATCTAGGCTTATCAAAGGGAGGTACTTCCCTCTTCAGGTAAACTAAAGGTTAATGAGGTGTTGGGATTACATCAAGGGCCACAGAGTGAGAGTTGGCCAACCAAAAGGAAAGGGTCAGCATCACAGGTCACAAGGTGAGAATTGACCAACCAAAAGGAAAAGAGGTGGGCATCTTGGAGAGGCTTCCAGATCCTTCCAAGGAGGAAAATATAAAACTTCTGGGAGGCCAAGTGGCCAGAGAGAGAGAGAGAGAGAAAGAGAGGAGAGCTGGGGCAGTGGAGCTGGCATGCCTGCCGTGTCTCCTGGACCCCCTCTCTTCTCCTTTAGACCATCTACGCCTATAACCTAATTGTGAGGAACTAGAAATAAGTAGTTAGTCATGTTAGGGATGTTGTTATTTTGGGAATTGGCTGATCTTAAGAATGTATCTGTGCTGTTATATCTGTTTGGTAAATTCTTGTAACTAAGTGTATCTGGGAGAGGGGAGTCTCCCAAGTGTATATTGTTTATTTGCATGCCTTGATTAAACCTTTTTATAATAAACCTCCGTTTCTCTCCATTTCCACACCAGGGTTGGCACATGCTACATAGGACCTCTCTCACTCGGGGGGGGGGAGGTGGAAGATCCTTACGCTTAGAGATTGGGCAGGGTCCCTCCTGTTCTGTCCAAATAATTCATAATTCGGGGGGGGGGGTGACAGCATACCTGATAGAGCTGGGAGATTGCCAGTCGCTCCAAGCGTGGGAATCAGCTTTGGGAGGCTGGCAAGAACCCTAGTAAAACGCTGGGAGGGAATTTTCAGTCTTGCAGGCTGGAAGTCAACTTAAGAGATTGGAAATAAACCTTCAGTGTCACATTCCCCACGCTCATTAGATACTATGGTGAGGGTTACTTTTCCCCATGACTTTTCCTTTCTTTTCCTATTTAAGGGTGCTATTTGTATTTTCATTTTGACAGAGACTCATCTGATATAAATTGACATAGATTGCCATGGAAATGAACTCCTGAAGGAAGGATTCTCTAGCCTATAAAGCTGATTCTAGGTGCTCTTGGGCATTGGTGTAAGGGCAAGGAAAAATTAGCTCCAAAGCCTCAGGCTTGGGTGGAGATTAATTTTGCATCCTATTCTTCACCCATGAAAAGTGAAGACCTTTGCTTGCAAGCATTTATGTTTTTGTTTAATTAACTAATTTGCATCCTGCCTTTTGCTAGAATGGCACACAAGGGGGCTCGCAACATGGGCCCTTTCCACACGTGGGGGGAAGCGGGGAAACACTCTAAAATGGAGCTTACCAGCAGCCGGGTAAGTCCATCGCGATACAGAGTAGCGCAATCTAGCTGTTCTGCAGTCCTCCGGCATCCAAATTGCCGACCTCAGCATCCAAAATGGTGGCTTCCAGCTGGCAGAGGCTCTCCACCAACCGGAGAAGCTCGCCAGCCTAAAGCCTGCCCCCAGCAGATCTGCAGGCATGCACTAGTCTGCACTGGAGCACAGCGATGGAGCTGCACGGGACTGCGTGCTCCGTGCTTTTTAAAAACCTCTGAAAAGAGGTTTTTAAAAACACACAGCGCCACCAGTTCCGGTCGCTTTGGAGCAGATTGAGGTGCGGAACTACGAAAAATAGTCCTCCCCAATCCACTCCATGGTGCAGAAGACCTCCGTTGGAGGTCGCTCTGCACCGTTTTAATACCCCGATGCAGAAAGGACCATGATTTAAAGCAAGGTACACCCATTAAAACCTAAAAAAATGTAGCTTTATTACATCTAAATAAACTACCATATTAAAATACTGATACTTGTTAAAACAACTTAAAATCATTTAAAACATGGCAACAGCACTGATTCAATTGATCCACTCTATTTGGGACTAACCAACAGGATGCTAGCCAAAGTCATCACCTATCAATGGAGGGGGCCAAGAAAAGAAGCATCCTAGCCTCCCATGGCAGAGAATTCCACTCTTGGAGCAGCCACCAAGAAAGCTCTCACTCATATCCCCACCAAAAGTAACTGTGAAAGTTATGGGACTGGGAGAAAACCCTTCTCTGAGGGTCTTAAAACTTCAACAGGCTCATAAAGGGAGATAGAAGTCCTTCAAACAGGCAGGCAGTTGTGTTTCCTAGGCCTGCCCTTCCCCTTCAGATGCCCCAACCTCATTTAGGAAAGAGTTTTTGCACAGCAGAAACACCAAAATGCTGCACTGTGTCACCCAGAGCACAATAGTACACAGCAGAATCCTCCAAAGTGACTCGAGTGAAAGAGAGATTGCTTGATTTTCGATCTTCAGCAACCAACAAAGAGGCTGTCTTTAGTATCTCACTCTTTGTTTCTTTACTGAACCCAGATACAATAACACGAGGAGCCTGGTTGGGGAGCTGTTGGTACCAGAAGATTGTTTCAGCTGCTGTTATAGATGGGTGACTGCAAGTAAGATCCAGTCTTTTTTCTTCTGCTCCTACCATGAGGGATGCTTGAGTGATCTTCTCAGCATTGTACAAAAGGATCCCTGGAAAACCAAAGAAGAACGGGGTGGGGATCAGGTTTAGGTATGTGGGAATATTGGGTGCTCATGGATTAGAAAGAACATGTAGTTGGATCTTCATGTAGTTAAAACTGAAGACAGGCCCTTCCTAGAAGCTCTTCAAAAACGACTCATCTCTGTTGTCTCCCAACCTCAGTCCCTTTGAGGATCAGACACGACAAAAGATGCTGGAACTCTGGGAACAGATTTGTGACACTTGCCCTATGGAGAGATTCCTGGCAGGCAGAAAACCAAAAGGGGCAAGAATTTTTCATTTCCATGCCAGGTTCAGACTTAGTCTCATCTCAGAGTATATGCATTAAAATCAAGTCCCATTGATTTCAGGTGTTCTTTTCCAAGTCTGACCAAAATTGGAACTAACCCATGATATTTAAATGCTGGATCAAAGAGTTTACCAAGCTATTTTTTTAAGCCATTGCTCAATGATTTTCAGAACTGAGTCTGTTTTAAGAGTATGTGTGTGAGTCACTGTGGACATATAATGAAAAGACAGGGCTCATTAGGGTAGACAGTAATACTTGGTAAGGTGGAAGGCAATTGGAAAAAGAAGAGTCTCCATACCAACCATGCAATGAGTACAGGGAATCCATGCATCCGTCTCTGGTACATTTTGCACCAAGAACAAATCTTAGAATCCCAGTCAGAAGGTCCATCTAATGCAACCCCCTGTGATGCAAAGGGTGGAACGGAGTCGGATGGATAATGAAAGCGAAATAACACTGTGGAGATTTTTTTTTTTTTTAATGATGAGAAAGCCAAGGTAGTACAGGGGTTAAAGAGACATCAGCAATCCAGGTTTAAGCTCCTGGAAAATATGATGCCGAGTGTGTTGCTCTTTCCCTGAGCCTGACCTATTTCCCAGAGCTGCAGTAAGGATAAAGCAGGGAGAAGGAGAAACACATGCTCTGCATTGAGGAGAGACAGGGCATCGAGGTCCATAGTGAATAAGAAGCAAATGATAATACTCACTGGAAGTTAAGATTAATGATATTAGAAATGCTGATGCAAAAATCATGGTGAAGAATCTGTGTATCTGTATTGAAATGAATGAAAGGCAGATTGGCTGGAGATCTGCTTGGTCTTGAGGTTTCTCCCTTCTGGTTGCTCACAAAACACTGCGGCTGTTCTGCAGTCTGGATGGTTCACAGGACCTCCCCTTCCTCCTTTTAACTTTGATTTCTGCATCTGTTCTTGTCAGTAGAGTGGCTTCAACAATCAGCTCTTCTATTGTTCAGCCCCTTTTGTGGGTGGGCAGGAAGAGCCACAGCGCTGAGACCAAGCAAGGTTTTTATGAAATACACAGGTGGAGAATCTTCAACAAGGCAAAAGAATTGCCTCCACTCCACTCATATTGCTCTTCCCCGCTGTATTGTCTGAATCCTACCAGTAGTCCCAACTAGAGTAGACCCATTGAATCAATGGAATATTTGTAAGGGTTAACTTTTAATGTAGCAGTTGAGTCAATGGTTATACTTTATCTGGAACTGTCAATAAGATTCTGGACTGTGTGCATGTGTGACTGTAATTATGGTTAATTCTACAACACACAATTTGGTCACATTAAAAAAAATCAAATACTTTTAAAATCTTTGCTCTCTTCTTTTTGTCACCATAGTTGTCATTGATATTATGGTGCTTTTGATTTGTATTTTAATACATATAATTTGCGCTGGTTTTTTTTTTAGTTAGACATTTTTAAATTGCACTGGAAGCCACGTTATACCCTACTTCTGGAGAAAGACAAGGTATAAATTCAAATCAATAAAACAGAAAAAGTTATTTCAATATAAAAACACATTGGTCACTGGTGAAGACTGCTAGCTGAAAACACCCTGGCTTCTGTTGAAATGAAGAATCAGATGAGGCAGTGGACCATCATTTTTCCTTTGACAAATGGGTTATGAGCTATGGATCTTCTCCCATACTGCTATTTATAGTGTTACCCTGTAAACTGCGGGTCCCGAGAGGGGCACCCAAATAAACAACCAACCACAAGCAAGATGGGGAAAATTAGCTGGAGCACTCTCTTGGCTAACGAGACGCAGGGCAACGCAGCGAGACCTTTTGTCCTATGTATACTGGTTCAGGTCAGTGAGGAGTCAAGCAGTTTAAAATACTAACAGTTTTTATTAAGCAAGAAAAATAATAAAATTCAAGCACACCTAACTAGGGAGGAAGGAAAGAGAGTTTTTAGAGAAAATAAGCAATACGCCACCTGTCCGAAGTCCTGAAGACACCAACTGGGGAGAAGGAAGGAAACCTGGTGTGGAGACCGAGGGGAATCTGTGGAGCCGAGCGGCAGTGAGGCAAGGGCGAAGATCCAAGAGGAGCTTTGAGTGATTTTAGCAAGAGTTTAAGTGATTTCAGCTCAGTCCAGTGAGAGTTCCGAAGAGCTCTCAAAGTGGGACATCTTTTATAGGGACAGAACGACCGCAGGCCAGTCTGGTTTTTGCAAGAGAACAATGAGTTTTGGTCTAAGGACAAAGGCTCCGAAAGGTCGGAATTTGCATGATTGAGTTATGAACCAAATTGACAATGGTATGGTTGAGATGCAGATGTGGCTAGCTCAGCCATAAGTGCCTGGCTATCCAGGGTGCTTTCACAGGAAAAGAGTCCTCTTTGTCTTACAATCAAGGTGTTTGCTTTGGGTGGCTACCCCTTGAAGCGGAACTGGCCATATCTGGTAGTTTACAACTATCGCCCATACCTAGCGTCACGCTTGTCTGGCAGCGCTCAACAAACACTCAGCTGATGGGGGGAAAAGGGCCGAATTACAATATCAAAATGATATCTTAGTTCACCAAAAACCAGACCAGAATGCCGTGGTAACAATCATGTAGACTGTGTAGTGTTAATTGAAATAATTGATTATTTTAATAATTTCTGATGCTCATTATATACCTTTACACAGTGATGTACCGGTATTTAAGTCTTTAAGTCTCAAGTCAAGTGTCAAGTCCTTGAAGATACTTTCAGGTCAAGTTTTGAGCCAAGTCTCATGTCTGGGAGCCAACCTTATACCCCAACTTGAATTCCAAAATTTCTGAACACACTCAAATAAAGTCGGTTTTAACAATGTAAGCAGAGTCAGCCCTCCACTTTTGTGATTTTGCCACCTGCAGCTTCAGACGTAGGGAATAGGATCCGTCTTACTTCCCATTTGCAAAGCTTGCCTTCCGCTCTTAGGAAAAGCTTTAGAATGCGATACGAAGCAGGCTGCTGAGCAGACCTCAACCCCACCTCAAGCCCATTTACTGTTCCCTCTGAGAAATGTGTACACACTTTGTGCTCAAGACAGATTGTTGTGTGACCAGTAAGTTGTAAGGTTTCTGAATGAATGTGTTACATTACTAAACCAAGTGCAGCAAGTCACTCACTAAAAATATGACGTCTCAAGTCAAGTCAATGTGTAATTTTTCCTGAGACAAGTCCAAGTCAACTCGCTGATGTGACGTAAGTTTGACTTAGTCCGAGTCAATTGACTCGAGTCTACATCATGCCTTTACACATATATTCTGTATAGATATTGTAACCTTTCTATTTACCTTTCGTCCTTATAAAAAAGCTCAGCTGCACAAGGCTGTATGGGACCCGAGCAAGCAAACAGGTGGAGCCACCTTGTGGCAGAAGGCACATGTAATCCCCTCATCCCCCTCTGTATTCATAAAGATCATTTGTTAATGGGGAAAGAGTAATGGCAAGCTTGCCCCTCGCTTCTGGCAAGTTACAACATAGGCTTCCTGGATCTGAGTTAGGACCAGAGTGGAGAAAAAAGCCAGCACTTGAGGAAATCATTTTTGGACTACTGCTCCCAGAATTTCCCAGTCATGCCACTGGACATGTTGGTTGGGGATTATGGGAAATGTTGTCCAAAACAAGGCCCTTACCACATCATGGTGCCATCCTGGCATGGGGACGTGTTGCTGCCAGTCCATGATGCATGCCATTGCACGATGTTGTTGAGGTCCCGCTGCTGTTGCATCCCCAGCTGTGGCGATCATGCAGTGTATCATCACCAGAAAAAGAAATCCAGTAACCATCCCCTTTCCCACAATGATCCCATCACCTGCGGGCATGCAAGAAGGGCGAAAGCACTATCAAATGCTTCCTTCCGTATTACAGCCCAGGAAGAGGCTGGCTGTGCTGCAGAAGAAAGCAGCGTGTCCCAAACTCTATCCATCTGCCGACAACCAATCGGTGTGGTGGAAAGCGTTCAGGTCTCCATCTAATCCTGGCAATGTCATTGCCAGGATCGCAACAGGATGACACAAGATGGTGCCATCGTATGGTAAGGGTATAACTTTCCTAAATTTGGGGAAACCATCCCCCTATATGACACAGGAAGATCACAATCCAGGCTGAGTTCTTCATATGTAATTTTCTGCATTGCCATATAGACCAGTGGCTTGTTTGTCTCTTCTCTTCTCTTCTCTTCTCTTCTCTTCTCTTCTCTTCTCTTCTCTTCTCTTCTCCTCTATTTCCATATATACATATGTGTGTATATATCTATATCTATCGATCTACACACATACACACACACACACATCTATCTATCTATCTATCTATCTATCTATCTATCTATCTATCTATCTATTTATCTATCTATCTATCTATCTATCTATCTATAGTTGTTTTGTTGTTGTTGTTATTTTGGAAGACCATAGTATCCCCAGAACTTTCCTCCAGCACCAGAAAAATGAAAAAGGTACTTGAAAAGGAAAAGAGGGAGGGAAGCAAACAAAGTAAGTAGGCTGTTATATTCTGCTGTAGTACGCAAATTAGAAAAAAAAGGTCTTCCTCAAACTTCTTCAGCCTCATCGTAGCATCTTAAGTGCTACGTTTTGTACAAATGCAGAGGCAGAAGTGTCTCTTTCTGAGTCCCAGAACCCGATAGTACACTAGCTCTTCCTTGAAAGAGATGTCTTCAGTTGTGTGAGGAAAGGTCGTGTTTTCCATGAAAAAAAAAGTAGAATACTGATTTTTCTGGGCATGAGCTTAGTAAGTGTGATCAATCAGCTGGAGCTCTCTGCCCATCTATTGGCAATATCAGAAAAGGCATGGGCCTCTATCTAGCATTGTGAAATTGCAAGGCAATGTCCCTCTTGGATTTCTCTCCCGCTGGGTGATTGGAATATTGCATCACTCAAGGAGATGTCTGTAAACCAGAAATATGAACAGGTTATAAATATTTCTATATTTCTTTCTCACATTCAATCCCCCCATCTCACCATGCTTTTGTTTTTTTGTGCTGGAGGCAATGCACTCGAACATCGCTGTTACTCTCAGAACACAGTAATATGTGGCTTCATCCACCAGAGACACCTTATGGATCTTCAGATTCACAATCTTCTTTCCAAAGTCCGCATTCCCTGAGTATTTTGCAGCTGAATCTGAAGGAGCATACTTATGTTTGGTATGTATTCTCTGTGGAGGTTGATTGGGAAATAGGCAATACCAAACTAGGTCGGGGTCACCCAATGCTGTGTTGAAGCTACAGTGCATAACAGTGTCTTGTCCTTCTTTGATAGACATCTCAGGAAGTTCTTGTGACAGAGACTTACTTTGACCTTCCCCTGAAAAATGGGAGCAATTAGATGAATTGGCTTCTTTTCCTCTTTTCCTCCTCTCTCCTCTTCTCCTCTAATGTGTTTCCAAATGTAAATGCATTTCAGATACAATCATCAATATTCTGTATTTGCTGTTGGGCTACCTAAAGTGCCACTTTGTGGCAATAGTAGTCAAGTATTTGTTGTGAGGGTGGGGAGGAAAGACGCGTATATTCAGTGTCGCCTGATAAAATGCCAGTAGTTCTTTGGATTCCACTTGATCTGAATAGGTGGGATCCAGTGGAACCATGCTAATCTACTCTATCCCTGGAACTGTTCTACCAGAAGGAGATGAAATTCACTGTTTCCCCTTCCTTCTACAAGGCTCCCTGCCTTCAGATCCTTGTTTTGGTTCAGGGTCCAGAAAGGAAGGCATTATGTCTAGATCAGTCTGATCCAAATCAGATCCAATTCCAAATCTTTGAAACAAGTATCAATTCAGGGAGCAATGTGCACAGTCCTGCTTTTCATCTAATTCTCTGGAACTGGAAATGATATGAAATGTTAAACAGATAGCACATTGGCTTACGTTGCTCTGAAATTTACAGATGTTCCTTTCCATGCCAGAACTGAATTAAGTATAAATGGAATTCTTGAATTTGCATGTTTCTTTCATGATTTTGAAGGCAATAGTATTCTTCATTTTGCAGACAAATTACTTCACATTATTCCCTACCTCCAAAACAAAGCCTCTAAATACAGTAGAACCAGAAGTTCCTAAGAGACAGAGAGGGGAGAAAAAGAAGAAGAAAAAAGCTTGTATTTTTGCAAACAAATGTTAGAAGAACAGCCTTGGGAAAGTTTGCTGAGATTTGATTCAACCCTTATCTCAGCATTTAAAGAGCTACTTTTTGTACGAGTATAGAGGCAGGACTGCCTCACTGTGGTTGCTGAAAGCACAGTAATACACAGCGTCATCCTGCAGCAAGGTGGCCTTAATTGTTAGAGGAACTGTTTTATTTTCTAAAACCAACGTGGTAGAAAATTTTCCATCAGAAAAATGATTGTTCTTGGAAGAATCTTTATAAGCACGTATGATCATCTCAGGCTCTCTGCCCACGTATTGTCGATACCAGAAAAGGTATGGATTTCTGTCTGTAGTAGTGAAATTGCAAGGGAGAACTGCAGTCTGTCCCTCCTGGACTTCTGTCTCTGTTTGTGACTGGAACACGGAATCACTCTGAGAAATGCCTGAAAAACAGTAATTTGAAAAGATTATGAAAATTTCTCTCCCTCTCCCTCTCATACTCTGCCTGCCTTTCTTCCCTGTTTACAATAGTCCTGCTGCCATCTTTTGGGTTTTTGAGGAAGAGACAATGCTCCCTAGTATCACTGTGGGACTCAAGGCACAGTAATATACAGCTTCATCTTCAGGAGAAACATTCTGTATCTTCAGATTCACAACATTCTCTTTGGAGTTTAAAGTCCCAGAGTATTTTCCTACTGGTTCCCTAGGAGAATATTCGTGTTTTGTCAGTATATGGTTCGGTGAACAATTTGGAAACTGTTGATACCAGAATAGATAAGGGGTGCTTGATGTTGTGTTGAAGGTACACCACAATAGGGCATCATCTCCTTCTTTGATGGACATTTCAGAAAGTGATTGGGATACAGAGTCACTCTGACTAACCCCTGAAACAAAAGACATTCAGATGAATTAGTCTATCTACCTAATATGTGAAAGAGCATTATGTACAACTTTCTAAGCAAAAGTTAGAGGTCGGCTGGGTCAAGGTGGGGTGGGAAAATCACCCAAAATTCTACAATGGAGATGTCAAAGACATCTGATACTTCTCTGAATCCCATTTGATGTCATGCGGCTTCATTCAGAATAAATATCTAAAATATTCCATCCAAGGAACTCTTCTGCTATTGGAGAAAGATGTAGGAAAGATGACTTACTGCTTCCCTATTTGCCACTATTCCTGAAATACTCTTTCTTCATAGGAGATCTGTTCTAGAGACCAGTCCTCCAAAATATCTTGGGAAATAGCTGAAGGAAGCTTCAGGGAGAAGGGGAAGTCTGAGAAAATTTGTCTTGTTCCTACATTGGGAATTCCTGGTTCATCTCTGTCCACCATTATCCCCTTTCCATGAAGGAACCTGTCCATTAGCAAAAAGGCAAGTCTGGCTCCAACCTATTTCATCTTTGAATTCTTTTTTTCAAGACACCATGAGTGAGGAGAAAGCACCATGAGGTCACACACCAATAGCCTATACTGTAGAGTTCTTTTACTGATAACCTTAATTTTAAAAAATTCCAATTGCCAAAAATTGGAATATTATCATTGGAATATTACCTGACTTTAGTTGCAGAAGGAAGATTCCAAGAACAGTCAAGAAGTAACCTTCTTTTGAAGGAGAAAACATCTTGGTGATGGTTGGCATTCTGAAAAGTCTCAAAATGAAGCTAGTCCTCCTTTGTTTCTTGTGCTCACAGAGATCTCAGTGGGCTAGAATAGATTCTGTCTGTGGCTTGCCTCATCTCCTTCCTGCCCCTTCATAATGCTCTTTCATTGCCTTGACACAGGCAAGCTGTGGTTTCTGAGTGAAGTGTAATTATTTGAAAAGTGGAAGTCAACACACTGGAGAAAGATTGAAGGTCTATATCTCCCTCTAGTGGCCAGAAGTGTAAAAACAAGAGTGGAAGGGAGAAGATGTCCATCTTGCAAATTAAACATAGTTTGGCTGATCACAATCATAGTTCACCGAAAGAACCTCAGAAGTTCTAGACTGACAAGATGAGAGTAGAGCTGTCTAAATCAGCTTTCCCAAACTGGTTTCCTCTTGGTTTCCTTTTGACTGCACTCCTCTTATGCCCTGATCACTATCATTGGTCATACTGGCTAGACCAGATAAGAACTGGAGCATATCTAGAGCATCTAGAAGGCTCCATGAGGCAGAAACAGGTAGGTAGGAGGAATGGTGGAATTAATGGAGCAAAAGATCAAAACAGACTTAGGACTTTTCTGCATGAGGCAAGTGAATTGCTCCGTGCCGTAACTCACTGCTTCTTCTTGGCTTGAAGCAACGCGGACTCCCCCTTAAGCCCTTCCGCAGGGCTCCTCTGTTTGTTCCAGGGCGATACGGACCAGTGCGAGGTCTTCAGGTCCGCACTGGTGAGGTTTACAAAACGGCATCTTCCAGTTGTTTGTGGGTCCAGACCAACCGCTGAAGTTGGCCACGCCCACAGCCCACCCTCCACTGATCGCAGGCTCGCATTGGTGTGAATCTGCGCATCTGCACAACTGAGCAGGAATGCAATGGCGCGTTCCGGAAAATTGAAAGATCTATTTTTTCCGGTGTTAACATAGTGCACTGGAGGACCACTTGGGAGCGTTTTGGATTGGACTTAGGTGCAGAACTAAGGTAAATAGTCCGAACGTAGTCCAATCCAAGGTGCGGACGACCTCTGTGACAGGATGCCTTGGCCCGTCTTAACTTCCCCGTGTGGAAAGAGCCTTAGAGATCTAAAAGTAAGCCAGTGAGCTTCAAAGTAAAGTCGCAAAAGTGAAGGGGGTCAGCAATTTAGAATGAAAGTGCAGCTTGATGGTAGGTTGCTAGGCTACCTTCATACCTTAAGAGTGAAACCTAACATAGCAGTGTGCATGGGAAGAGAGAACTGGTGTCTAAGACTGGGAGCTATTGGCAGGGACTGTCAGATGTTTGAACAGGTTAATGTAACAACACTGGATTTTACATGAATTTTGACAAGATACTTAATACCCAATGTTACTACAATAAAGGACACAGTTTGTTGTATAACTACTGAGTTGGCCTGCATTATCTAAAGTCACTAGTAGCAAAAAAGAGCACATTACTGTTACCTCAAACTGTGGGTGCCACAAGGGCCAACCCACAGTGCCAATACCTCAATTCAAAAGTGGGGAATAATTAGCTCAAAAACCGAAGGCCTGTGAGAGGGAGGCAACTTAGCGAGATGTTGCCTACCAGTGTTTACAGGCTCTCACAGGAAAGAACCAGCTGTACAGTAAAAATGTGAAACACTAAAACTGTGTTTTATTAACAAGATTCACACAAGCACACAAAATCTCAAACACTCACACACTCACGCAAGGACGAACTGAAGAAAAAGGAGGAAAGTGGGATAGAGGACATTGAGGGATTCCAGCGATATTTACCAGTCTGGAAAGAAGCAGAGAATGTGGCAATGTGGCTTGGGCAAGAACCTAAGGACAGTTCTCATTCGGGAATTGGATGGACAGAGTGGCATTTGGAATGGTGAGAGACCACACAGAGCAGCCTAAAATTAGGAGTATTTGTACCCGAAAATTATTTTGCGGGTATGATTGCAACTTGCACTCCTGGCTAAGCAGACAATGGGAGTTGCAACATGAACAATGAAGTCCAGATGGAGTTAATGGTTTTAGTGTTTGAGTGACAAGAATGTAATGGTTGTTGTAATAGCTGAGTATGCATGGAGAGGTGGGGAAAGAATAGGAAAATGTCCAGGTGTACAGGCACCAGTTGTGAGACAATTGCAATTTGGTGGAAACTTCCCTATTTCAGTTCTGAGAGTTCAGCTTGGTCTTTCACGCCTATTGTATTCAGAGGGGCAGTGCTATTGTCCTGAAACTGACTGAGTCTCTTGCCTAAGAGGTAGGTGCGGCTGACTTGCCCTGCCATATCACATATACAGTCAATAATTTGCTTCTTCCAGGGTGACCTTGCTGTCACCTCAGGTATTATGTTAATGCCAATTAATACTGTGCCAATCTAATATTATTTTCCAATTAAACCATGCCAATCATGGGGGATGTGCGGTGTCATAACACTTAAAATAAACTAACTGGTTCTGAGGGAACACTTAAGACCCTAGCCTTTTACATGAAGGTTTTTCACGTCTAAAGGGTAGAGTAAGGACCAATTGTTAGAGTCATGTCAGGGCACCTTTTTAAGATCGACTGGTGAAACCAGTCTAGTGAGAAGTAACAGCCTGTTGCACTCCTCTTGTACCATTATCCCCGATCATCGGTCTTATTGGCTAGACCAGATGAGAGCTGGAATACAAGAATATCTGGAAGGCTCCATGTCCCCACCTCACCCTAAACTTTAGACCATAAGGCTTAGGCCATTACCAGACTCAGTGAATTGGACAAAAAGCTAGGTTTTGCTTTGGGACTGTAAATTGGACGAAAACAGAGCTCTACTATGCTGAAAACATATACTGGGATTCCTTTAGGAATGGAGGAGGAACAAGATAAGAAGGAGAACCAGTGGAATTAATGTAGCAAAAGATCAAAACAGATTTAAAAACTGTCTAAAAGCAACTCAGTGAGCTTCAAGGTGAAGAGGAAGCTTGAATCCAGGTCTCCCCTTTCCCCATCCTAAGTCTAAAAAGAATAACCACTTAGCTGGCCAGAAGCAACTTTTCAGAACAAAGGGCATAAATGCCTGGCACACAGGGCACCTGGCATGTCTCAGTTTATAACATAAAAATGGCAATGAGTAAATTGCCTTGGGGAGAATGGGTGTACAATAATCCCTGTTTGTTTGAAGGTAATGTCTCCTAAGGAAAGACAACTGGACATTTACAACTACTTTCACTGTTTAGGTGGGGAAACATTGTCCAGCGTATGGTGATCCCAGCCTAGGGTTTGCTTAGCAAGATTTATCCACAAGAGAAATGTGAAATTGCAATACGGTGTTACCGTATATCCCTCTTGGATTTCTCTCTGACTAGTGGATTACAATATTGCATCACCCAGGGAGATGCCTGCAAATCAGAAAGATGAACAGATTATAAAGATTTCTGTTTCTTCTCCTATATCTTCTATTTTCTTTCTCACCTTAGTCCCTCCTCCAATCCCACCATGCTGTTGATTTTTGTTCTTGAGGCAATGCATTCTAACATCACTGTAGCTCTTGGAGCACAGATATATATGGCTTCATCCACCACAAACACCTTGTGGATCCTCAGATTCACCGTCTTCTTGACAAAGTCCAAGGTCCCTGAGTATTTTAAATCTGCAGAATCATACTTATCTTTGATCCATATGTGCTGTGGACGTTGATGGGGAAATTGGCAATACCAATATAAGCCAATGTCGCTTGATGCTGTGTTGAAGCTACACTGTAAAAGGGCATCTTGTCCTTCTTTGATAGGCATCTCAGGAAGTTCTTGCAGCAAAGATTCACTTTGAGCTGCCCCTGTAAAATGGGAGAAATCAGATGAATTGCTGGCTGTTTTTTTCCTCTTCTCTGTTTCCAAAGGTAACTTCATTTCAAGCACAATCATCAATAGCCTGGTTGATTACTGTCCTTCCAGAAATACAAGGATCCTTTCTGATCATAGAAGGTGCAAGCCTGAATCCAGTCTAAACTTTACCCTAACAAAACTGGTGCCTCTTTTGTTGATGAAGAGGAGCTGCCAACCACGAAATCACCCACTAGTATCATACATTGTTGAGCTGCCCTGCTGATAAACACAATTAAATTAATGACCTGACAGCATCCAATGGGGATATTACCTGGTTGTGGGAGCAGAAGAAATATTTCAAGAACAGAGAAGTAGTGATGCAGTTCACGAAGGGAAAACATGTCTTTGATTGCTGATTTTCTGAAGCTGATTCTCAACACAGAGATGTTTCTGCTTCCTTTCTTGTGTTTGAAAAGATCTCGGCCAGCCTGGGGCAAACTCTGCCTATGGCCCATCTTCTTTGCTCTGTGTCACTTGATGATGCTCTTTAATTGCCTTGAGACGCTCATGTTGCAGTTTTCAATTGACTTGGTTATATTTTATCAAGTAGAACTGAGCACAACAGAGAAAGAGTCAAAGTCTGACTCCGCAAGTAATCATGACCTCCTGACATCATGTGACTAAATTACATGAGGACAGCAAGAAGAAATTGTTACCTATATCTGTTCCAGATGTCCCCAGTCTGGCTTCTTCCAGATTCCCCATGATGGCTAGGATTCAGACCTTAGAAGCTAAACATCCGATGATGGGGGGCAGGAGAAAAATCCCTCACAGGGAGATGAGCTATAGCTAAATTGACAGATTGGTACCAGATGAAATTGAGAGCAATGTTGGACTTTTTGAGCAAGAAAGAATTTAATGATTCTATAATTTGTGGTTACAGCTAGTTGCAACTCGCATGGGGAGAACCAACAAGGTATAGTGATTTCAGCATTGAACTACAACCCTGAAGACCAGAGTTTGAGTCCATCCTTGGCCATGGAAGCCCACTGGGTGAGCTTGGACATGTCACACACTCTCAGCCCCAGATAGCCCCATGATAGGGTTGCTCTAGGGTCTCTTCACTCAGAAATGACTGGAAGGCACACAACAACAACAACAACAACAACAGCAACAGCAACAACAACTCTAGTAGGATTGTTGAGTTGAATTCATAATGTTAATATATTTTTTATTTTATATATCTTTTTATTATTATTAAAATTTGTATTGAGGAGGGCTCAAAATCTTAGTGTTTAGTGTTTTAGTTAGCATTCTTTAACTTTGGAGCCATACATTTATTTTTTTTAAGGAACCTGTATTTTAAGACACTGTTAGGCGCATGATTTTCTGTTCATTGAGGCTGTTGCACTTATTTCAGCCAAATCTTAAATGACAAAGCAAAACAGCTTGGCACAGGTTGCTTTTTTAACAGCTCAGGAGCATATTTGATTGGCCCAATTCAGTTTTGGAACAGAAAACACTATCTGAAGTTCTTCCTACCAGTCTGATGACACAGCCGTCAAAAATAAATGGGAGGAAAAGCGAGACAATGTGGCTGCAATCCCAGCTAAATTTACCAGGAAGTAAGGACATACTTCTTACTAGGCATATATAGGATCACACTGAAAGCAATAGAAGGAATATGCCAAGGTGGTGTGGTATGAGAAGGAAAGGAGAAGCTGGGCTATGTTCATTGATAGCTCTGGTGTGCAATCTGGATCAGTGGTTATGGAGGAGGATTATGTGAGGTCACTGAAGATCAATCAATATTAAACCATTGGGAGGATGATGAGGATGATGATGAGGATGATGAGGATTTTCTCAAACTGTGTTGATTGCAGATCACGAAAGAGTTATAGTGGGGGATGGAAAGTTGCCATTCTTGCTGAATCTTTAATTTCCTTTAGTCTTACAGAGTAGTCTAGCTTGATCTTCTATTTGTCTTATTGGATAATCTCTCTCTCTAATGAGTCTCTGTGTGTGTTTTAAGTAGTGAAACATTCCCACACTTATCTCACTTGTCCCTAATTGTTAGGCATTAGCTGGAAGGCAGACAATCTGAATCAGTTTGAATCATGCAGAAAAAAACAAAGTATTATCTCTCATTTTGAGATGGGAAAGAATGCCAAGATTGCTCTGTGCCTTGACTGTAGATAACAAAATGAGTCAGAGAGGGGGAAAAATAGTATAGCGCCAGCAGCCTGCTGCAACACCCTAAGAGGAAACATCAATTGGTCTTGTGCAGGGTAGAGGCAAAACAAAAGCTGAATATCCAGGCAGTAGGGGCAAGACTCCTAGGTCAGAAAGAAAGGGTGATGAAAGCAGAAGCTATCAATTATAAACCAACACACAAACACACACACAGATACCGCAAGAGACTTAAGCAGGGTGCCCTGTAAGAGATGGATTGAAAAGAGTATCGGGCCATGAAAGGGACCTTTCCAATATCATGTCTTCAAAAGTCTTGATGGGGTGGAGGAGGACTATGAGGTTGATTTCACAGACTGCAGGTCATCCACTGTATAAAAGTTTGTTTGCGCGTTTGTCTGTTTGTATGTGTCAGCATATGGTTGGCTGGCTGGGAAGATTCCTTGGAATCCTGGGGTTGGTAGTTTAGGGAGGGGCTTTGGAATTCTCAGCTGAGAGCTCTTGGGCCTCAGGCCGGCTGCTGTGGAGATGAGGCCTGCCATTGATAAGGATGCCAGAAAACTTTTGGGAGGCATATGTGCGAAAAATTAAAGTGACATACACAGCATAGTTACAAGGTCTTCTCGCTTCACACAGTAGATTGTATGGGTTCCACATGTGAGGAATCTTAAAACTGAAATTCAAAACAAAAAATGCTTCCAGAAAAACCTAAAGTCATTGCACAAATTCAACAGAAAGCAAAAAAAATCAAAAGCCAGTACATCAACGTTGCCAGAGAATACAGATTGGATTGAGGACTATGGGGGAAAATTTACAGGTATTAGGATAGGCCAATTGCTATGGAGACGATGATTAGCAGCAAGGAGGACAGTGTATTCCCACAGGAACCCAACGTCTGCATGTGAACAACTATGAATACAGATTGGATTGGGGAATACGGAGATAAGGCCCTTTCCACACCTTACCTCTTCCTGGCAAGGGGATCATGCGAGCAGCCTCTTGCGAGAGGCTCTCACACCCCTGCTGCTTCGCGTCCTCCACAGGCGCTGCCTGATGGCCTCTTCCTTCTGTAGCGCAGCCGGGCATTTTCCCAGGCTGCACTGGGGTAGGAAGCATGAGGGCCGCCGATCTGGAGGCTCTACACGCATGGTAAGTGTGTGGGGGGCCCTGGAGCAATGCGCAATCGTGCACCATTTTTGGCTACAAGCTGAAAATGACATCATGTGCAATCAGTGCCTGCCGGCCCTGGCAGCGTTGCACAATTCCAAGGACATCGTCTGAAACACTCCTTGCAATCATGTGAGACTCCGGATGCCCTTTCGCATGGCAAATGCAGTGCAAAAAGGGCCTAATTTACAGGTAGTGGAATAGACCTGTTGCTATGGAGACAAGGCCTAGCAGCAAGGAGAAGGACAGTGTACTCCCTCGGGAACCCAAACTTTGTATGTAAATAACTCTGGATACAGATTACATTGGGAAATATGGAGCAAAATTACAGGAAATGGAGAAAACAGTTTGGTGAGTTCTTGAAAGGAAAATAAAACCCTCGGGCAATGCCAGGTAAATACACTAGTAATAAATAAATCACACTCTTATCACACACATACACACACACACACACATGCAACACTGCTTTATATTATATCATTAAATTTAAACAGTTGGTTTACTGAGAAAACAAAGCAGAAAGCACCCTTTCTTCTAATATGCTGTCATCATTATCATGTGTCTTAGCTAACATACCTCGCGGGCTGATGCTTTGTGGGGACAATGGTAGGACAAATGTGGGGTGAACTGAATGGCCAAGACAGAGCATTCAAAAATAGTTTTTATATTTGGTTACTGAAAACCAGCAAATTCTACAAATACCTAGCAAAACCTGAAAATGTCTGTTTGAAAAATTAAGTTAACTTCTATATTTGAGTCTATCATATCTCCAAACTTTATGTGAATGTGTAAAAAGCAAGTTAACATTCTATATCCTTTTCTTGCTTCCTAGTGCAAGTCAAAAGGAGATAACCCCAAACCTATTTCCATGAATTTTATTTGTATCTAGTGTCCAGAAAGGAAGGCATTACATCTAGATCAATCTAATCCAAATTGGATCCAAATCCAGATCTTTGAGTCAGGGAGAAATGTGCGTAGTCCTACTTTTCACGTAATTCTCTGGAACTGGAAATGATATGGAAATTTTAAACAGACAGCACATTTGTTTATGTTGCTCTGAAAGTTACATACATTCTTTTCCATGTCAAAATTCAGTGGTAAGCATAAATGGAATTCTACAACTATTTACATGTTTGCTTCATAATTTTGCAGGCAATTGTATTCCTCACTTTGCAGACAAAATATTTCACATCATTCCCAAACTCCAAAACAAAGCCCCTGAATAGAGCAGCACTAAAAATACCTAAGAGATGGAGACATCAGGAGAAGAGAAAACAAGAAGAAGAAGAAAAAGGCTGTAATATTGCAAGCAAAAGCTGGAAGAACAGCCTTGAGAAAGGGTGGCCAGATTTGGTTCAACCCTCATCTCAGCATCTGAAGTGCTACTTTTTGTACGAGTGCAGAGTCAAGACTGCCTCACTGTGGCTGCTGAGAGCACAGTAATACACTGCGTCATCCTGGCGAGAGGTGCCTGTTATTGTTAGAGGAACTGTTTTATTTTCCAAAACTAAAATAGTAGAAAGTTTTCCTTCAGAAAAATAATTCCTCGTGGGTGTATTTTTATAAGCACGTATGACCACCTCGGGCTCTTTGTCCACATATTGTCGATACCAGAAAAGGTATGGATTGCTGTATGTAGTAGTGAAATTGCAATGGAGAACTGCAGTCTGTCCCTCCTGGACTTCTATCTCTGTTTGTGACTGGAAGACAGAATCACTCTGGGAGATGCCTGAAAAACAGTAATTTGGAAAGTTTATGAAAATCTCTCTGTGGCATGTAGACGGTAAGCCCTTGCTCCAAAGAACACCCTCTGAAATTAGCAGTAGTTTAAAGGGTAAAGGGTAGTCAGGAGTAACAACTGCACACTTCCACAGAAGTTCCCGGAACTAAATGGTTACAGCAACATTATAGCAATCCATTACAAATTTGCAAGCATTTAAGATCTCCTTGGTTGGTAGAACATCACATTTCTCTCCCAGGCCGCTTCTCTTTGCAGG
This sequence comes from Iguana delicatissima, assembly GCA_948472985.1. NCBI lineage: Eukaryota > Metazoa > Chordata > Lepidosauria > Squamata > Iguanidae > Iguana > Iguana delicatissima. The sequence continues at coordinate 52,305 of CAOKZL010002016.1, forward strand.
CTTTTTCCTGACATTCAAGGTTGACTGTTGACTTTCTCCTCATCCTCACCATTAGGTCAACACCGTTGGGTCATCAACACTTCATTACTTCAATACTTCATTCTCATAACACACTTCATTCCCAGCTTTCATTCTCCAGCACCATTTCACTTGCCTTACTACATACCACAACTCCATACATACAGATAATTTGCAGGTATACTCTTACACATGGCAACAAGCCTATATGACAGAAAGCATCCAGCTGAAGAGATGATAGATGGATAAGCATATGTATGTATGTATGTAGACAAGCATATAGATAAGCCATAGATAAGCATATGTATGTACATATCTGTATGTGTATATGTGTATACCCCCACACACACCACCCTGGCTGTCTTCTACACATAATATATTATCATTAAATATTATGACAGGGAAGCAACACAACCTAACACACTCTTTCTCTTTTGTCTCTATCTGTTTTAGGTTTTTGAAAAAGTTACAATGCTCCCTAGCATCACTGTGGGATTCAAGGCACAGTAATATACAGCTTCATCAGCAGGAGAAATCTTCAGAATCTTGAGATTCACAGCATTCCCTTTGGTATTTAATGTCCCAGAGTATTTGCCAACTGATTCAGGAGGAGAATATTTGTGTATTGTCAATATATGGACTGGAGAATAATTTGGAAATTGTTGATACCAGAATAGATAAGGGGAGCGCGATGTTGTGTTGAAGTTACACCACAAAAGGGCATCTTCTCCTTCTTCAATGGACATCTCAGAAAGTGACTGGGATACAGAGTCGCTCTGACCAACCCCTGAAACAAGAGGGGTTCCAATGAATTAGTCTATCTACCTACTATGTGAAACAGCATTCTGTGCAACTTTCTAAGTGATAGTCAGGGATCAGCTGGATCAAGATGAGGTGGGAAATCACCTAAAATTCTACAATGGAGATGTCACAGACACCTGAGAGTTCTCTGAATCCCACTTGATGTCATGGGGTTTCATCCAGAATAAATATTTAAAATATTCTATCCAAAAAACTTTTCTGCTGTTGGAGTAAGGTGTGAGAAATTTTACTGCTTCCCTGCTTACCACCATTCCTGAAATACTCTTCCCCGCCCCCAGGAGATCTGTTCTAGAGGTTAGTCCTCCAAAATGTCTTGAGAAATAGCTCAAGGAAGCTTCAGGGGGAAGGGGAAGACTGTCTCATTCCTACTCTGGGAATTTCTGGTTTAACTCTGCCCACCATTATCCCCTTTCCATGAAGGAACCTGTCCATTCACAGAAGGGTGAGTCTGGTTCCAACCCATTTCATCTTTGGATTCTGTTTTTAAGACATGATGAGTGGGAGAAAGCACCATGAGGTCACACACCACTACATTGTAAAATTTTCTTACTGATAAACTCAATAAAAGAAATTTGCAAATACCAAAAATGATACTCATTAGAATATTACCTGATTTTAGAAGCATAAAGAAGATTCCAAGAACAGTCAAGAAGTGGCCTTCTTTGGGAGGAGAAAACATCTTGGTGATGGTTGGCTTTCTGAAAAGTCTTAAAATGAAGCTAGTCTTCCTTTGTTTCTAGTGCTCAAAGAGATCTTGTCTGGGAGCAGACAATGTCTGTGGCTTACCTCATCTACTTCCTGCCCCTTCATAATATTCTTTAATTGCCTTGACACTGGCAAGCTGTGGTTTTTGAGTGAAGTGTTAAGTGCTCAAAAAGTAGAAGTCAACACACTGGGAAAAATTGAAGGTCTAAAGCACCCCCTAGCGCCCAGAAGTGTAAAAACAGGAGATGCCTGGAGTGAAAGCGAGAAGATGTCTCCCTTACAAATTAAACATAGCTTGGCTGATCACCAAAAGCACCCTGGGAGTTCTAGTTTTCCGATGATACTGACAAGATGAGTAGAGCTGCCTAAACCAGCATTCCCCAACTTGGTGCTCTCCAGATTTTGTTGGGCTCCTCTTATCCTATCATCACTGACCATTGGTCATATTGGCTAGACCAAATAAGAGTTGGAGCACAAAAATATCTAGAAGACTCCATGTTCCCCACCCTACCCTAAACCTTAAGCTATAAGGCTTAAGTTATTATGGGACTTAGTGATCTGGACATTATGGCAGACCTTGCTTTGGGCCTGTAAATCGGTCGAAAACAAATGCTCTGAAGGAAACATGTACTGAAATTCCTTCTGGAAGGGAGAGGGAACTGGATAGCAAGGAGAACTTAGTAAAATTAATGTAGCAAAAGATTGAAGCAGACTTAGAAACCGTCTAAAAGTAACCCAGTGAACTTCAAGGTGAATTCGGGGTGGGGGGATCAACTATATGTAATGCAAGCAGAACTTGATGGCAAGTTGCTAGCCAACAGAAGTAGTACCTTAAGAGTGAAACCCAGAACAGTGGTGTGTGGGGGAGGAGTTTATAGATGAAAGGAATTCTATATAAGGCAGAGATTTCATTTGAGAAAAGGGCCTTCAGTGAGATCTTGGCCAGAGAAGGTGGCTGAGTTGTGTTTAAGCAGCTGAGAAAGACATAGAGAACTAGTGTCTAAGGCTGGGAGATATTGGCATCATAGACTGTCAGAAAGTTGAACGGTTAACGTGCCAGCACTGCATTTTACATAAAATTTGACAAGATACTTCAAATAATGGTACTATAATGAGGGTAACTGTTTTATAAGTACTGAGTCGGCCTGCATTATCTAAAGTCACTGGTAACAAAAAAAGAGCACACTACCTTACATAAACTAGTTGATTCTGAGGAAGCACTTAAGACCGTATGCCTCTTACATGAAGGTTGGATAGCATAGGAATGTTTAACTAGCCATGTTAGGGCTTATGTTTCTTTTAACCTTGGCTGAATATGGCTCAAGCTGTGTTTGTAACTTTGCAATTATTCCTAAGTAATGCCTGAAGGAAGGTGTTTTCATGTATAAGATATTCTTCTGCTAATGTAGATGGCTTGCTTAGAGTAAAAGCTTTTCCTTTATAGACCTCCTCCTTTCTACACTGTCTTCATGTGCCATTGTTCAGTGAATGCATACACACACATTTAGGATTCTCATCTCCCTGCAAGGGGAGGGGGCAGAAAACCTCTTCAGAGACAGAGGCAGAGGTGTAAGTTGAGTTCTTCAGTAACTTCCCACTGAGTTTCTGAGTCACAGGGGTTCAATCAGTGGGTGGTGGCCGTTAGATGATCTTCAAGGGACCATCTCCTGTTTGAGAGCAGGAGGCAAGATAATTGCAGAACATTACAAGCTCACTCGCTGCTTTTGGCCTAGCAGTCTAATCTTTGTTCTGGTCAAGAATACCAAATTAAGTTACTTTCAGGGCTACAGTTTCCCAAATTACCCCATGTTGCCATTCAGCCTGGCCCATGGCTAATTTGACTGATGAATTCTGAGAGTTTTCATCTAAAAGGATAACTTTTACCAGGTCTGGGATACCTCTCTGCAAAGCTACACCTTTCTCAGCCTGGACAACACAAACCAGTTGCTCTCAGACAATTTGACCAGGTGGGTTGTGTTTCAATATATCTTTCAGCTAACTATTTTCTTTTGCAGTAATTCAATGAACACTCTAAAGGAAATGAAGTTGTTAACAAGTCTGCGGTGTGCTTTCTTTCTTAAAAAAAATCTCAACAGACATTTTTTTTCCTTGTTCAAAGGTATTTTGAAAAGAGATGGAATCTTTTACTCTTTAACATTTATTTTGAAAGCAATAATATTATTCAGTTCTTACATAAAATATTGTACAGCATTCTCCCTGTCCTCTCCCCCAACCACTGAAAGGACCTCATTAGAGCAAACCTGGAGACTGCTGTTAACTGCTGACGATTTGACTTCAGTTTATGGTTACCCTACAAATGGCAGACCTCCAAGAGCCTTGGTTATCAGGTCTTGCATATTCAGGGCCATATGCATCTCTAATGCAGACTTCCTCTTTTCTTTATGCCTTTTACTTTGCCAAAAATTATTGTCTTTTCTAATGAATCATGTTGTCTCATGTTATGTTTAAATTAAGATGGACTCAGCTTAGGTATCTTGTCTTCTAGTGAGAGTTCAGGCTTGATTTGCTCCAAGACCCATTTATTGGTCTTTTTAGCCATCCAGGATATCCATACAGCACTTCTCCAGCACCACAAACGTTGAAAAAATACTTGAAAAGAAAAATAGGGAGGCAGGAAGGGAAGCAAACCAGGTAGACAGGCAGTTCTACTTTGCTGTAGAACAGAAATTAGGAAAAATGTCTTCACAATTTCACCTCAAATCTGTTCAGCCTCATCTCAGCATCTGTAGTGCTACTTCTTGTATGAGTACAGAAGCAGGAGTGTCTCACTGTGGGTCTCAGAGCACAATAATACACCGCCTCTTCCTGGAAAGAGATGTCTTCAATTGTCAGAGGAACAGTCTTGTTTTCCATAAACAAAACAGTAGAATACTTTCCATCAGAAAACTGATTCTTCTGAGTAGAAGCTTTGTAAGCCTGAATAATCATGTGGGGCTCTCTGCCTACATATTGGCGATACCAGAAAAGATACGGATTGCTGTCTAGTGTTGTGAAATTGCAATGCAGCATTACAGTCTGTCCCTCTTGGATTTCTCTCTGGCTGGGGGATTGGAATACTGCATCACTCTGAGAGATACCTGCAAACCAGAAACATGAACAAATTATAAAGATTTCTATATTTCTTTCTCACATTGGTTCTACCTCCCAGCCCCACTATCCTGTTGATTTTTGTGCTGGAGACAATGCACTTTAACATCACTGTGGGTCTCAGAGCACAGTAATATACAGCTTCATCCACCAGAGATACCTCCCAGATCTTCAGATTCACAGTCTTCTTTCCAAAGTCCAAAGCCCCTGAGTATTTTCCCTCTGATTCTGGAGGAGAATACCTATTTTTGGTCAGTATGTGCTCTGGAGATTGATTAGGATATTGGCAGTACCAAAATAGGTCGGGATTGCTGGATGATGTGCTGAAACTACAATGTAAAAGGGGATCTTGTCCTTCTTTGACAGACATCTCAGGAATTTCTTGCAACACAGATTCACTTTGAGCTGCCCCTGAAAAATGGGGGAAATCACATGAATTGTATTTGGTTTATCTTATCTTCCCCTCCCCTCCCCTCCCCTCCCCTCCCCTCTCGTCTCCTCTCCTCTCCTTCCAAAGGTAACTTCATTTCAGGTACAACCATTAATATTATGAATTTGCTGTCTGAGTACCTAAAGTGCCACTTTGTAGAAATGGTAGACAAGGGTTTGGTGCAGGGGGTGGGAAAGAGGTACATGTTAGGTGTTCCTTGAGAAGATGCCAATGTTCTTTGAATTCCACTTGATCTGAATAGCTGGGATCCAGTGTACCCATGGTAATCTAGTCCATATACAGAACTCTTCTACAGGTAAGAGATGAAAGTCACTGCTTGCTCCTCCCCTTCTTCAGGGGTTCTTGCCTTCGATAAATCTACTCGGGGGGGCAAGAAGCCTCTCCAGAACTTAATGGGGTTGGGCTGGAAGGGAAAGAGGGATTAGCAGAAATTCCTTATCCTCTGATGATGGGCAGAAGCCCCTGTTTGATCACGATCCTTCCATAAATCCGAGGATCACTCCTGATGGTAAAAGGTACAAGTCTGGATCCAGTCTGAACATCTATCCTGACAAAACTGGTGCCTCTTTTGTGGATGAAGAGGAGCTGCCAACCACAAAATCACCCGCTAGCATCATATCTTGTTGAACAGCCTTGCTGATAAACCCAATTAAATTAATGATCTGACAGTTCCCAATGGGAATATTACCTGGTTCCAAAAGCAGAAGGAATATTCCAAGAACAGCCAAGCAGTGATGTGTGCCATGAAGGGAACACATATCTGCTTTTCTGATTTCTGGCTTTCTGAAGCGGGTTCTCGACATGAAGCTGGTTCTGCCTCTTTTATTGTGTTTGAAAAGATCTCAGCCAGCCTGGAGCAAACTCTGTCTGTGTGACCCACCTCCTCTGCTTCATGCCCTTTGATGATCCTCATTCATTGCTTTGAGTCACACAAGTTGTGGTTCCTGAGTGAGGTGTGGTGGTTTTTTCAAAAGCGGAAGTTGAGACAATGGGGAAAGAGTGTGATTCTAAGTCACCCTCTGGTGGCCAGAAATGGAAAGAAAGAAGGAAGGAAGGAAGGAAGGAAGGAAGGAAGGAAGGAAGGAAGGAAGGAAGGAAGGAAAGAAAGAAAGAAAGAAAGAAAGAAAGAAAGAAAGAAAGAAAGAAAGAAAGAAAGCCAGCCAGCCAGCCCGCCCGCCCGCCCGCCCTCTGAGTGAAAGTTTAAGTCATTGCCATCTTACAGATTTTAAAATGGTTTAACTGCAAGTAATTATGACTCATCTTGACATTCAATTCCATGACGACAGCAAGAAAAAAATGTTCTGTGTGTATCTGTGCCAGGTGTCCCTAATCTGGCCCCTTCCAGGGTTCCCCATGATGAGTGGGATTCAAACTTTAGAAGCTAAACATTCAAAGATGGGTGGCTCGACAAGAAGAAGGATGCTTCAAAGGGAGATGAGTTATAGCTAAACTGACAGGTTGGTACTGGATCAAAATAAGACCAAGGTTGGACTTTCTGAGCTATAAAAAAATCTAACAATGCAATAATTTGTGGTTATAGCTACCTGTAACTCTCATGGAGAGACCCAACATGGTGTGATGTAGTGATTCTGTGCTTGGCCATGGAAACTCACAGGGTGATCTTGGGTGTATCACACATTCTTGGCCCCAGAAAATCCCATGACAGGTTTGTCTTAGGGTCACCCTAAATCAGAAACAACTTGAAGGCACAGAACAACAACAACAACAACAACAACACCTCTAGTAGGATTACCTACTTGGATCTATAATAATAGAATAATATATTTTTCCTTTCCCCCCCCTTTTTAATCACAGTGTGGAATGGCGGGGGAGAATTATACAGTCGTACAGTGTCTAGTTAGTTAGTGTCTTAGTTTGGTGGTGTAATGTGGCAACTGAGAAAGCCAGTGTGATTCTGGGCTGGATCTACAGGAGTACAGTGTCTAGATCAAGGGAAGTGATAGTACCACTCTATTCTCCTTTGGCCAGATTGCACCAGGAATACTGTGTCCAGATCTGGGTACCACAATTCAGGAAGGTTATGGACAAGCTGGAATGTGGCCAGAGGAGGGTGACCAAAATGGTAGAAGGCCTGGAACCTATGCCGTATGAAGAGTGACTTAGGGAGCTGGGTATGTTTAGCCTGGAGAAAAGAAGGTTAACAAATGACATGATAGACATGTTTAGATATTTGAAGGGATGTGACATGGAAGATGGAGCAAACCTGTTTTTGCTGTTCCAGAGACAGAACACAGAGCAACCCAGGCTTCTGTTTGAACTGTTTGAAAAAAGTTTGAACTTCAGGAAAAAAGATTCCATCTAAACATGAGGAAGAACTTACTGATGGTAAGAGCAGTCTGACAGTGGAATACACTGCATTGAATGTGGTGGAGTCGCCTTCTTAGGAGATTTTAAACAGAGGCTGGATGGCCATCTGTTGGGAATGCTCTGACTGTGTATTCCTGCATGGAGGGGGTTAGACTGGCTTGCCTCTATGGTCTTTTCCAACTCTGTGATTCTATGATTTTCAGTGCATCTTCCTTTGCGGTCTTTTCCAACTTGAGGATTCTATTATTCAATTTAGTTGACTTTGTTCTTCTTCTTTTTCCTTTGTTTCTGAATGTGTGTGTGTGTGTGTGTGTGTGTGTGTGTGTGTGTGCGCGTACGCACACGTATGGATTCTGTCAGTGATTTTTGACTGCAAATTAGATTGTTTAAAAACTATTTTTTTAAAAAAAAAATGAGGCCAATGTGTGAAAAAGTGCTTAACGCTTTAAAAAAATTAAAAAGTCTTCGCCACAAGCTGAAAGAACATGAGAGATGTAACTCATCAGTCCACTTAGTGGTCCTAGCTATATGAACTGATTGTGGGGGGTTTTTTCATCATTATCATCATATAAGAAAGAAGGAGCTGCAACACAATGTTGCAGCATATAGTTTTGCTGTCCAGGCTTACAGACAGCCAGTCAGCTGCACCCTTCCTGCAGATTAGTCTTATTACTGGCCTCTCTGGATTTTCTGTTTTGTCAGTTTTCTGCAGCTTCTAAGTATACTCAGTCATATTTTTTTTACGTTACATTGTCGGACTGTCTGAGAAATCTAAATTCTCCTGCCTAAACTTCAAATCCCAGCATTTCATGGGATCAAACCATGGCAGTTGAAAGAATGCAGCACTATGACTGTGCACTGTGAAAGGACACTTATGGAAGCATCTCAGAGAATAACAGAAGATGGCAGTGACCATATATTCTTGTATTCATGCTTCATAAACAGGGGAATGCAGAGAATATTTTATGTGTTTGCTTTATTAAAATTTACAACCTGTGAATCTTTCCAAAAATGACACTCAAAGGCAGATAAAAATAAGAACTTTCAATTTAATAATGCAGTTAGCACATATAGGTACAGGTACAAAATACAATTTAAAAAGTACATCGGGGGGGGGAACCAACAAACTATCTTTTATACAAACTGTAACTGGTTCACATATCCACCTTGGATTTGGTAACACGGCAGGTTTACACCAAATGTGTAACATGGGAACATCTAGTTGTTACCCTGTTTTCTGGGGGTCCCGGGAGGGACACCTAAATGTGCTCTCAATTACACACGTTGGGGAAATTAGCCAAGAGTGCAAGCTAGCAATACAAGAGGCAGGACAATGGAGTGAGATCTTTCACCCAGTGTCTACGGGGTCAGGCCAAGTCAAGGAGCACACAGAACTGAAATAATAATTGTGGCTTTTATTAAAATACAATCAAACAGTATATGCAACACACTCATGCAGAGAACTAAAGAAATAAAGGTTGGAGTGGGATAGAGGGATTTTTAGAGGAGTTGTTGATTTGGGTAATACTACACCTGTCCTGAAGCCCGGGTAGATTACTGCGGAGGTTTGAAGGTGCGTAGTCTCAGTACGTGGGACTGAGGGGAAGGCTCGCCAAGCACAGCAGCAGCAAGGCGGGATGGAAATCGAGAGCGATTCGAGGAAGCTCACAAAGTCAGGGGTTTTTATAGGGAGAAATGTGACCCCAGGCTATTCCGTACTTGGGGAAAACAATGAGTTTTGGGCTGGAGACAAAGCCTCCGAAAGGTCAAAATTTAGCATGATTAAGTTATGTCCGAATTTATAATAGCGTAGATAGTATGCAAACGCAGAGTGCTTGACAGGTGAGGATTCTTCTAATCAAGCTGCCTGCTAGGGGCAGGGAGTTCTTTGTACGTTGCATACATACGTAATGAGGGTACTTGCCTTGAGGTCTCCTGAAGCAGCAGTTTGGCTATTTCTGGCCAGCCTGTATTGATTTGGAATATTACGGCTATTAGCGACTGAGCCTGTTTGCGTGCTTGTTCGGGGGCCTTGCAAGCACGTGGAGAACAGAGGGGTATAGTAGGCCAAATTATTGATATCAAAATGGTATCTATCATCCCCAAGCTTGGGCTAGGAACTGCGGTGACATAGTTCTTATTTTTAAATGGGTGTCTTGTAAGAATTCACAAGGAACTGAAACTTATAGGAATTTGTAGGGAAAGCTCAGTCAGCAGTTTTTCTGAATTCTCCATGACCATAGTGGACTAAATCCAGTTGCTATTCCCAGAGTAAACCCATTAGATCAATAGGATTTGCATAAGTGTTGACTTACTACTCAGCAGTTGGTTCAAGAGGTCTGTTCTACCCAGGTTTAACAATTGGATCTAGGACTTAAAATGTAAGGAGATGAGGTAGAAAAGATTAGGTGCAAATCCTTTCGGTACTTTGGTTAACCTAAGCATTTGACATCAAAATTTGAAACTGATTTCCACTGCAAATGGGGTTGCCGGGTGTCTCTTGTTATACAGAATGTCCCTGTTTGCAGGCTTGAGAGCTTTTTCCTTACAGGGTTGCCTGGTGCCCCTTATTTTAAGGAATGTTACCTATTTTGAGGGCTGGAAAACCTTTCCTTTTATATAGGCTGACGAAGATGCCAAAAGAAAAAAGAAACCACCGTATTTCGAGGTGTACAGCCTCGATAAAGAAAGAAATGTATGCATTGTGCAATTTATGAATGTGTACAACATCTTAATTTCTAGAGAAGTACATGGCTCACTTAACAGAAATCAATACTTTCATTTGCAATTTCAGTAGAATGCAAACTTATTAGCAGCAACTTCTTGATTGTCAATTCTGTGTGGCATGATCTTCAAGTGTATTTTACTGCTGTTTTGAAAACCTGGCAACACTGCTTGCAAATGGGGGAAGAGTGCATTTTCAGACATATGTTCTGCATTCCAACTTGATTCAGGGCCAGAATGAATCAGTTCCTGTACAGCAGAGCAACCAGGATGAAGCACTGTGTCACTCAGAGCACAGTAGTAAACAGCAGAATCCTCTAAAGTAACTCTGGTGAAGGAAAACACATTGGACTTTCGGTCATTGGAGATACGCAATAATCCTTCTGGTTCCGCACTCTTCTCATCTCCACTGTATCCAGATACTATGTTTTGAGGACCCTGGCTGGGGAACTGCTGGTACCAAAAGATGGTTTCAGTTGTAGCAGAAGAATGGTTGCAAGGGAGATCCAGTGGTTTTCCATCTAGTGCTGTCTTGAAGGGCTCTTGAATGATCTCAGCTTTGCACTGAAGGACTCCTGGAAGATCCAGCAAGAGCAAAAATGTGAATAAATGCAGCCATAGAGATGAAGCCAAATGCATCCAATTTTCAGTCAAAGCCCCCCCATGGAAGGGGCCCCCACTGTTCGAAGTTAGGGAATGCCCTGTCTGGCAAAACAGTAGGTCCGTCTTTGGTGTGAGAACTACTTGATCTGTTGGTTTTGGCCACTCACATGTGTATTAAAAACAAATAAACTGAGTCCTTTGGTTAGTTCTAACCAACAAGGACCCATTAAATCAACGCTTGTATTGGGAAACAACTCTAATGAAACATCATTGTTCAAATGGGTCTAATCTAATTGAGAACCAGAAATAGGATTCCAGCCATAGATGCTAGCCACTAATAAAAGAGGGCAACCCTCACAGCATTTGGGAAAGAGAGGGCTTGTAAGTACTATCTTTCTCCATTACACAAGGATTGGATGGTTCATAATACAGTAATGGTAGATCCATCTGTGGCCCTTGGGTTGCCCATTACTCCATCTGTGGTCTGTATCTCCTAGCATTAGCATAGACTGCTGCCAAAAATACATAGACAGTACAGCCATGTGAATGGATATCTCCTTGAAAGCCAGCCTTAGGGAGTTTGCTGCAACTTACACCTAGGTAAGTCTGCATACAACTGGGCCTTTAACATTTCTTTTGGTATAAGATAGAGGAATCACAAGAAATCCCTTTGAGAACTGACCCTGTGACTAAGGGTGTGGACTCAAAAATAGCTGTTTTTATAGATGAGAGCCAGTGGTTAGAGGAATCATTCATTCCATCAATATGTTTCAAAGTATACTTCCATAACCATGATTCTAGATTTCTGACAGGCCCAATTAATGGGCTGGAGAATGGAGAGAGGGGATTATATAACACATGTTTTGCCTGCTGAACTATTTGGAATCTTGAGCAAAGATTTTAAATAACACCTTAAGATTTCTACCTACCTGAGAAAAGTATCACAAGAAGTGAGACTGGCATCATTGAGGGTGTATGTTTTCTTCTCCTTTTCCTCCTTCCTTCTCCAAGTTTTCTTTCCCTTCTTCTCAATGTTTCCTTCTTCTTTTCCTTCCTTCTCACAGTTTACTGAATGTGAAATAAGGGGGTAATGGAGATTCAGCACTCTATTTTCTGGCATTCACTGTAGCTGACAAATTAACCCAGTGCACAAATGAAAGACTGGTTGAAGGATAACAAACAGAGCTCTTGTGGTTTAACATGAGTTTGGCACAGTGGTATTCTGCTCTCTTGTGAGTGATGACATGAAAAGTATTTCCTAGAGATCTGGTTGTTCCTTTGGCCCGTCCCACCCATTGTCTATCAGAGTTTCTCACTACTTTAAAAGGAGTTGCGTTAAGCCACATTGCCTTCCTTCTACAAAGTGTGTTTTTTATGTGTTTTTTATGCCTTCAAGTCATTTCCAACTTAAAGCAACCCTAAGGCGAACCTATCATAGGGTTTTCTGGGGCTGAGAGTGTGTAATGCACCCAAGTTCACCATGTTTCCACGGCCAAGCGGAGGATTGAACTCTGATCTCCATGGTCATAGTAAAACTCTCAAACCACTACTCCACACTGTCTCTTTATGGTGGGTGGGGAAATAAGGATACAGCAGTTTTGTTTCCCCCTACCAAGTCATTACATGCCTTGAAAAAACCACCAGAAGCTTTAAAAATGGATGGAAATAATCTGAAATAGAAACAGGAAGCAAGCGATGTCACATCCAGTTGTGATTTTGGCAGACTTCTGGTCATTCTTAAAAAAGGTTGCTGCATTTTCAAGGTACATGGAGGGGTTGAAGTCTAGAAGGGAAGTTACTGAATTTTGCACTGATTTTGAGCTCTTTCAAGGGGGTTTCAGGCAAATCAAAAAAAAAAAGAACTGAGGGGGTCTTGGAACTTCAGGGAGTTTCTGGGATGGCACTTTAGGAACCCAAGGGCTACCTGTGTCACAGAATCGGCTACTATCTGTGTCACAGAATCAGCTGTCAGTCTAGAATTATCACATAGGGTTTTGGCCATTGATCAGATGGCTCCATCTTGTGGAGAGTAATGCATGCTGCATCCAATTTCTTGATAATGTAGTCATCCCTCCACATTTGCTAGGGTTACAGGGGCAGGATCCCCACAAAAGTAGAAAACCTGCAAATATCCAAATGTGTGTGAATCTGTCTGTGGGGATGGGCCCAAGGCCTGGTGAGCAGCCAGGGTCCAAACCAGATAAAGGAAAGAAGAGGGAAATGGGGTGGATTGTCATGTTGGCCCTATACTTCCTCTTTCACCCATCTCATTCCTTGAGTGTGTGGGGAGCGTTGAGAGAGTGGTGTGGTGCTGAAAAATTGGACTGTGATCTATCCTTATCTGGCCAGGCAGTAGCTGGTGGAGGAAGAAAAGGACCAGTGGCAAGTTGTTAAAGGGCTGCACAGCCCAGTTGGAGCTGCCAAGAGGGAAGGTTCCTCCAAAACAGAAGTGCTTGAGGTGGGAGGGGCAGGGATTGGAGAAACTCACAAATAATCAAATTTGTGAAAATTAGACTAAAAAATGTGGAGGGCCAACTATATCAGATTTCTCCTTAGACTATGATTCAAGTATTGGGGCAGTTATTCGGATTTATTCAAGAAGGATGGCGAAACCAGAGCCAGACTGAGGCCATTTCCGCACTACACTGTTATAGTGCTAATAGTCCACTCTCAACATCCAGTGGAATTCTGGGGTTTGTAGTTTCCTGAGGCCAAAGAGCTCTCTGGCTGAGAATTCTAAATGCCCCTCCCTAAACTGCAAACTCCACAATTCCATAGGATGGTGAAAATGGAATAATAGCACTGTAACAGTGTCATGCAGAAATGGCCACATTGTGACTCAATGACACCAGGCAAGTATGAAGGACTGGTTTTTTCCATGAGACAGAGTGAAGCCATCAGATCAGGTGTCACATGCAGGAGGGAACAGAAGTGGCAACCTCCTGGTTACTACTCGTGGAGTTGGAAGCACTCTCCCATCCTGTTGAAGTATGATTGAATTACCCAAGCAGTCAACTTCTACGTCTTCACTAGGAAGTGGGCACCCTCTTGTTCTTCACCTCACGTATTCCCGTGTCTTTGGCATCCATATGAGAGGGAACCAAAATTTCCATTACACACCCACTTTGAAGATGCATTCACTATCCTGGAAACTGGTCGTTGACCAAAATGGTTGGATTTATTTTACAACCAAAATAGACTTACTTTCAATATAGTTTCAAATTATTATCTTCAATGTACTTCTGTAGTGAGACATTTATTTTCAGTATATTATAAGCATATGTCCATCCAGAATTGTATGGCATGCTTATTTTCTTTTACAATATCCAGTACTAACAAAAAAAAAAAATGAGAAAATTTCTGGCAAAAATGGCCAGATTAAAGTAATAATTTTTCTATGGAGTTTATCCATGTTGTCTCTAGAACTCTGTTGTTTGTATTCTGACTTGTTCCTCAAACCCAGTTAGGATTTCTGTGTATCCATCTCACACCTATTACCCACACACTCCTTATTTGATCTTCAGTTCTTTTGATATCAAACCCCTTTTTACATGTTTAAACATTCTTGTTTATTGCATGTGAATATGGCTTGGGTAATGAACGTGTTATTCATAGCTTGGGAAAGTTATTTTGGGGATTAATACTTTCAGAACCCCCCTACAAAGCATCAGTTCTAGGAGCTGTCATTTATCCACATACTACTATTATGCCAACTTTAGTTTGTTGCCTCTTCCTTTTCCCACAGAGATCAGCATAATGTCATTTTTAGTAGCTATGAATTAGGATACACAAGTAGACAAAGACACACAAGTAGATGTCACTAAGAAAACCCATGCCTATTCCTCATCGTCTATTACTACATAAGAATACATAGATATACAGATATGCTTATGTAGTATATCTCTTATTAACCTTACCATTACCAACATAAATCAGCATTTTAGGGCAGCATGTCAGGGATATGAGGAATGGATGTCACTGTTTATTAAACAGCACCTTCTGTATTGGAGACTTGCCATAAGACAGTCTGATTTGATTTTTATCTCAGTCTCTTTTATCTTCTCCTTACATCCACTCAGCTTGTCAGTTGACCAATCAAAGTAACTCATACCTGATGTGCAATATCTCTTATACCAATAAACATTAAGGGCCCTATCACACAACACTCCTCTAGAGCTATTATTCTACTTTAACGGCCTTGGCAACATTCTGTGGAATTCTGGGGTTTGTAGTTTCATGAGGCCAAAGAGCTCTTCAGCTGAAAATTCTAAATGCTCCTCCCTAAACTGCAAATCCCAGGATTCCATAGGATGGAACCATGGCAGTTAAAGTGGAATAATAGTGCTATAATAGTGTAATAGGGCACTAAGATTTTTTCCAGCCCGAGTAAACTAGGAGTCCTTGATCTGCCTGCTATTTCAATTACCTAACACGTATACACTAGCTAGAGCGGTTATTCGGTCTACTGACTTCTCTTTTTGAGTACAAATGCATAGGCAATTCTTAAATTATTTAAATTCCACTGGCCTGGCATCTATCCCAGACTGAAACTGACATTAGTCTTCACCTGATACAAGCATACAGGTCTAACTGCCTGAATTAAATCTTATGCTATATCTTACACTCTATACATGAGATTAGGTTAAATTCTGTCCTTTAAAGTTATATGAAGAGACCGAAAAGTTGGCAACTGAGTAATGTCTGGCCAGTAACAATCACATTTGTACAGAGCATCTTATTTGGGCAAGTCCAAGATGGTTTTCCTGTCTAAGGCCAAGGACAAAATGGCCTCCTCTCCATAGTAAGAAACCAACTGAACTGATAGTTCAATTGTACTTCAACCTGGGAATAGAATGTGTCCTCTAGCAACACCTGAGGGAGCATGGTGTATAGGTCAGGTTGTGTGACATAGCTTTCTGTGTCATACAGCTCCATCATCCAACAAAGAGAATGTCTAAAGGAGCTTTGAAGGAATGGTTGGGGGGCTGCCAGTGCTGCTGTGGGTAGCATTTTCTTAGACTCAGTGGAAAGCAATGGAAAACCTTCGTTGAACAAGTTTTGCCAATGATGGGTTCACCTCCGGGCCACCATATATTGGAAACAGCTTGAAGACACACAACAATACATATATCTGCTTGTGTGCTCAATACTTACAGAGCTCTCCATTGGATATATTGTGGTAGACCTTTCACACTGTTGTGCACACATTTATTAAATTTATCAGGTCAACTATATTCATGGACAATACAGCATCTGTACAATGGATACTGCATATTTCAGCTCCAAAGTGCTACAGAGAGAAATCCCTAGTGACATGGTGAAGCAGCCTTCTCCAGATGTACTAGGCTACTTCTTTACTTCAACCCCAGGTAGCTTGGTCATTGGTGAAGTCAGCTATGGAGGACACCGTGTTATGTCAGGTTGTAATGTGTGCATTTGTGATTGGTACCAGTATGCACCAACCAAATATGGAGGTCCTCAATCAGAGGATTGTTTTCCATTGTGGCCTCTATAGTGGAGTGGTTAGGATGTTGGACTGGGACTTGACAGATCCAAATTCAGGTAACCAGTGTGCCATGAAACTCACTGGAGTGCCTTAGGCTGCTCAACTTTACCTGCTTCACAAGGTTGTTGTGAGAATAAAGTGAGGTGGAGGAAAGTCATGTGCAGTATCTCTTGAGTTCATCAGAGGAAAAACCAGATATACATCTAATTGAGTAACTAAATAAATGAAAGAATATGCAACGCCCAATAGAAAGTTTTATTGATATTCTATTAGCCTTTGTAGCTGATCCTGGCTTGATGACCCTCTGAGTGCTTCCCTGGTACATCTGCAAAAAATCCAACAAATATCACAGTAGAAAGAAGGAAAGTGAGAAGAATACCTCATTTATTTTGTTGATTCTTCCTATTTGTGATATATGGTGAGGGGGATGATTCGAAAGAGGTGGTCTTCAGTCCCTGTTATGCATGGAATGCATGACACTTTCTTCATTTTTCAAGCAGTGGGAGCTTACAACACAAAATGCTTCAAAATCAACAGGGCAATATCAGCTCAGCTCTTTGGTTCTGCTTAGATAGCTACGAACTGAATGCATCCATTTCACAATGACCAAGAAAACATAACCACATATGTAAGGACACTTACACATGTATGACCTGCAACAGGATTCTGAACTAGATTTTTTCTTTAAAAGCACAGGATTTAGCTAGAACTTAAAAATATTTTTGTTTCCTTGGAATTAAATCTCACTGATTCAAATAGGTCTTGCTGTCAGCTAAATGTAGCTTACAATCAGCTTTGTTGGCTAATTATTTTGTGACTGTTTCTCCTTTGCTCTCATTCTTTTCTCTTTGCAAGTTTTTGATTGGCTTCTCTTCTGCTTCACCTCACTGTGTCTCTCCCAGCACAGAAGTAGAAAGCAGAGTCACTCAGCTGGCTGACAGGTTTCTTCATGTCGAAGGTTCTCAAGGTGTTGTCCTTTTGGGCACTGAAGCCTTGGGTGTGCCCTTCATCACCCTCTCCTCCAAGATCCTTCAGAAAGAGCTTGGGGGATTGTCCCGGATGCTGAATATACCAGTACAGATAGTATATAGTTGAATCATAGTTACATTTGAGAATGATACTGTCTCCTTCAGTGACAGTCATGACCTCTTCTGTCTGATTTATTGGTAAGCCGAAACCCTCTTCTGTAAAGACAAAGGTAGGGGGTTAAGGGACACAAGAGAGACGTTAAGGTGAGTTCTGGACCTCTTTTGGGACTGCCTGGTGAAACATTGTAATTTAAAAGCATTGTACATCTTGAAGGAATGTTGAATGCTTCTTGGCCACTATCAGATACTATAAGCCCATGATCTGTTGTGATCAGTTATCTTCAGCCAGGACATATTGTAGCAAACATACTATGCGCAGACTATGAACAACCATCTCCTCCAACATACTCCATGCCAAATATTTTTCATGAAAAAAAATTGACATCTTCTGCTTTTCAAGTTATCTAACCTAAAATGGAGTACAACTTCAACGAATGAATAATTCCCACTGAACACAGCGTGGCTTTTCCCAAATTTCTACACACGTGAGGTTCTGCATCCAATAATTGGGATTTAGTTTTACATTCATGTTCCTTAAGATAACCTTGCTTCTCATGTGTATATGGTGAACGAGAGGGCAGGGAAGAGAAACGGACTAGCCATCACTTACCTGACACCATCATGGCTAAAATAGCAAAGGTCCAAAAGACGGGCATATTTTTTCTTGGATCAAGCAGAGAAGACTCACGAGAGACTTGCATTCTGATCAGTTTCTAGGCTTTTAGCTGTACTGCATGAGAAATTCAATCCACTCTTTTCTCCTGGTAAGTGCATTTTAAAAAGAAGCTGAAACCCACGGGATGGTACACCACAGAATGTGGTTTGCATCTGTGTTCTGCAGAAAAACACAAACCGCTTTAGAGCTACTGCATTGTTCGACTGCACTGGCTCATTGTCACCACCTTATGTCTGAAAGGGGATAAGAGCTTCAAGAAGCAACACAGACTCCTTGTGCTACAGCATCTGTCCACTACCTGCCCCCTCTACTAGGAATCAAAAGGATGAATAATTACTGTATTTACCAAGCTGCTGAAAGAGAAAACGAATATTTTTGCAATGTGCTATCTTTGTATGTGAATATTCCAAAATGTACTAGAGGATTTTTCCACACAGCACAACATGGGGTTCTGCATGGGATGATCGGTGATTGATTGATTGATTGATTGATTTGTGCCGTGTATGTGTGTGTTTGTGCACATACCAAAAAAAAAAAAAAGGTGTCTCTCTGCACAGAGAAATCCTCCATAACATTTTCAGATGCTTGAATATGGGAAGAACTCTAGACAGAAGTCTTACTGCTCTACTGCTCTTCCCATCAAGTTTTTTTGTTTTGTTTTTTGCAGGGTGGGGTTGCAAGTGTGGGATCTTTATTAGGATACCTTACACATAGTCAGATTATTAAAAAGGTTTAACACACAAAACTTGAAAGCTGCATCTAGATGTTTACAGGGAATTCCTGCAATCTGTCACATTACAGGGGTATTTTGGAACACTTCAAAGAAGGGCTGTCTTAGGATAAAGCAGTGAAATGTTCACAAAGTACCTCACAGCATCATAGTCACAGAAAAGCATGTAAAGGAACTAGCCTCAGGTGCTGAATTTTTAGAGAGACACAAATTTTCTGTGGTTTCACCTAAATATTGGAAATATTTATTGACTTTATTTATAACACAGGGCTTCATCATTTGCGGTAAGTAATTCACAATTGCTGTTGTTGTGTGCCCCCAACCTGTGGCAACCCAAAGGCAAACCCACCACAGAGTCCACCAAAAATGAGAACGTGCAACACAACCAAGATCACCACCCAGTGAGCCTCCACAGCTGAGTGTGGAATCAAACTCTGGTCAGCAGGGTTTTCTAATTGTCAGCCAATACATTTTTTGATCCCAAAAGTTATAATAGATAATGTTCTTTCCACCACTAGTTCACCTGTCTGATTCTGTTTCTCAAACCATCTAATTTTCCTTGCTTCTCCTTCTCTCATATATAGCTGTGCACCTCAGTCATATGGGAAAGAAGCCCACAGAGATGCGTCTACTGAATGAGACAAGCTCTTTAGACCTCATGTTCTTTGGTTACAAAATGCACTGCAATTTAAAAAAAAAAAAAGCAGCAGTAGAACTCAAAGAAGAACTTGCAAAAAATATGATAATCTCTAGTTTGCTCTCTAGTGACTAAATATATTAAGGGAAAAAAGGTCTGTTTCCAGTAGAGAGAGAAAAGAAATGTCACAGTAACCATTTTTTTAAAAAAAATACGAATTTATCTAATTGTTGATCTGGAAGTCGATTAACAAAACTTCATACATCTCTTTCAGTTTCTTTGGGAGGAAACTATAAGAATTAATTCCTTGCTTATTTTTTTAAAATTGAATTGTATGCAAACACATGTATACGACTAAAGATGCATGCGTTGGATAAACATTCAAAGGCACACTTTTGTCAATACAGGGAAATGAATGAAAATTGTATACTCTATGCAAAGTGTGAGGCTGTGAAATAATGCTACCAGAACGTGATGGTGGGACTGGGGGGTGGATAATGGCTTTATTCTGTAGCTCTTTTCCTTTATTTGTGTTAGGTTCTTGTAAGTATTAAGTTTATTATATTTTCTCATTTTACCTTTATTTTGTGGACCACACCAAATACTTTGCTATTCGATGGCATGGAGATGTAATGAATATACAATTTTTAGTGGTCTGAGTACAGCCAGCATGGTGTAGTGGTTTGAACACTGGACTATGATCCTGGAGACCAGGGTTTGGGTCTCTGCTCAGCCATGGAGACCCACTGGGTGACTTTGGGTGAATCACACACTCTCAGCCCCTGAAAGCTGCTGTGATAGGGTTGTCATAAGTTGGAAATGACCTGAAGGCACACAACAACAAGTGGTTTGAGTGCTGAACTAGAATTCTAGGGAACCAGGGTTCAAATTGCCTCTTGGCCATGAAAAGCCAGTGAGCCATTTACACTCTCTTAGCCAAAAGAGGAAAGCAATGGCAAACTTTCTCTCAATAAAATTGGGAGAGTCATCATGTTGTAGTGGTTTGTGTGTTGAACCCGGACTCTGGAAGACCAGGGTTGGAATGCCTACCTAGCCCTGGCAACCTATTAAGTGAGCATGGAGAAGTCAAACTTTTTCACTTTCACAGGAAGACAATGGCAAACCTCCTCTGAATAAATCTTGCCCAGAAAACACCATGGCAAGTTCTCTTCTCAAAATCTGCTTGTGGAAGAGATGAAAGGTTGCTATGGAATTCTGAGTGTCTGGAATGAGTGAAAAAGGAGGAAGGCTTTCCACAAGGGGCATTGAAGTTCTCAAAGGCATGTTGGGGAGATTTCTTTATATGCATATGGTCAGAAAGCACATTATAACAGGGATGGGGAAGGTTCTGCCTTTGGAGGACCATTCCCCAGACCTCCTACAAATTCTAGAAACTTTTGGCTGGTATGGTGCTTAAACATCTCCAAAACCAACACCCGAACTATAGCAAAAATGTGGTGCTTGTGGGCTGCTAACCCTCATTGTTGTTGTTAACTGCCATCAAGTTGGCTTCAACTTATAAAAATCATGTGAATGATAATCCACCTTCTTATCAAAAGCCCTGACCAGGTCTTGCAGATTGAGAGTCGTGGCTTCTTTGATTGGTCCAATCTATCTATAATGCAGCCTCCTTCTTTTCCTACTGCCTTCTACTGCCTTCTACCTTACCAAGCGTTGTTGTGTTTTCTAGTGAGCCATGTCTTCCTATGCTATGGCCAAAGTACAACACCCTCAGTTTACTCATATTCTAGAGAGCATTCTGGCTTGATTCTCTCTAAGACCCATTCATTTGTCTTTTTAGCAGTCCAGGCTACCCAGAGAACTCTTCTCCAACACCACATTTGAAAGAAGTTGATTTTCTTCCTATCAGCTGTCCTCATTATCCAGCTTTCACAACCGTACACAGAAACTGGAAATACAATGGCCTGGAAAATCCTAATTTTAGTATTCAGTGATATACCTTTACACTTTAGGATCTTGCCTAGTTCCTTCATAGCTGCCCTTCCAAGTCCTATTCTTCTTCTGACTTGTTTTACTGCAGTCTCTATTCTGATTAATGACCAAAAGCCACATCCCAGTATCTAAATTGCTTAGATGTTGTATTGCAATGCTTTAGCAATGCTTTAAGAAACAGGAGTTCTGCACTCTGCCACTGGGTGGGTTTTTGACCTGATTTTCTAGTCATTCCCTTCACTGTGACACTCAAAACACAGAAATAGACAGCTGTGTCTTTCAGCTCAGCCGAATCCTTTGTCAAATCGAAGGACTTTTCTGTTTTGTTGAGTTCTGCTGAAAACTCCCTCGTGAGCCTTTTGCTGTCTGCATCCTGACGAGTGCTGCTTGATAGCAAAAGCTGAGGGGGGTTATTTGGATGTTGCTTGTACCAGAAAAGGACTGGGAAGCCAGAGGTAGTGTATCTGCATGACAGCAAAATCTTCTGTCCCTCTTGGATGGTAACAGGGCCTTCTCTTTGGGTGACTGATTCTCCGTAGGCTCTTTCTACAGAAATAAACAAAATGGGAATGTTGGTTATTGGAATGGTCTGGGATCCCCAAGGATGCTAATGGTAATCAAGAACACAGAGGAAGAAGAACAGAGAGTTGTTTTAGCTTAGCTTCTGTAGATTGATGGTTTTCAATCCCAGTTGTCCCCACTTGTTGGCCAAGGTTTCTGGTACCTAATGTCCAACAGCCTTTGGAGACCCAAAATTGATTTTTTTAGATTATCCGATACCCATGATCAGAACTGAAGCAGACCTTTCCAACATACCTAACCAGCACCTCCAGATGATAGCTATTTTTGAAAGAAATATATTTGTTAAAATTACTAAAGAAAACTATTTTATAAACAGTTGTTCAAACAGGATAAACAACAAATCAATAGACATGAATGATTTTAAAAAAAAGAAATGAAAGTAAATTGAGCTAATTAGCTATTTTTAAAAACTTGACCAGATATCCCAAGAAGCCCAAAGATTTTTAATGAAAATGCTGCTCACTTGAAGTGCATGTCAGTGACATAATCAATACCAGTGCAAAGATCATGGTGAGGAATCTGTAAGTAGAAATACCAAACCTGCTTGAAGCAAGATTGGATCTAAAAAGATCTCTGGCAATTTCGCTTTTCAGGATCTCTGCACTGGGTGATTACCAGTGCTCTACACTCTGCAGTGTAGAGAGCAGAGCTGATGTGTAAAAGCTGTCTTCCTACTTTCTGTTTTTTGTTTAACCACTTATGATTTCCTCCCCCTTTCCACAGAGTGACTTTGAGGGGGTCAGCATTACATATGAAATCTTTCACAAGTAGGTTTTGCTGCCTGAATCAAAGGTCAAATGGAGCTTTCCCCATTCCACCAATGGAAATGACTGGCAGTTGAATTTTACTTCAGCTCTGGTCCTCTGCCTCACCTGATATGCTGAAGGTTAGCTTAGAGTTTGATGTGTTTCATCTTGCACTATTTTGTAGGTAATTTATTGTGGAGTGGGGGGTGCAATTTATTTCTTTGGAAAGGCAAAGGGCAACCCATGCTCCAGTTGCTGGCAGAGGTGCCATTCCCACTGGGCTGCCAGTACACTAAATTAAACTATGGCTTTAAAAGAGCATCCTTCTCCAAGCTGGTACCATCCAGATGTGTTAGACTCTCCTCACCTACCAGCTTACACAAAAAGACAACGTAAGAAAAATTAGCCCAAAGAAATGCCTCTTTTCATCCAAATAGGTTCTTGAGTACATCTTATTGGGCATAGCTGGGCCATGAATGTTCTTGCACTACTTTTTGTCTTTTGCCTTTGAAAGTTTTTGATTGGTTTCTCTTCTGCTCCATCTCACTGTGTCTCTCCCAGCACAGAAATAGACAGCAGCGTCATTCAGCTGGCTGGCAGATTTCTCCATGTTGAAGGTCCTTGCATTTTATCCTTTGTGAAACTGAAGCCTCGGATGCGCCCCTCTTCTGAAGGATCATTTCCAAACTCCCTCAAAAAGAGAGTAAGAAGCTGACCAGGGTGCTGAATGTACCAATACAGATAATCAACAGTTGTGTCATAGGTACATTTGAGAACGATATGGTCTCCTTGGGTGACAGAAACAATGCCTTCTGTTTGGTTAATTGGGAAACCAATTAACACCTATGACACCTATGCCTTTCTGTGAAGAAAATAAAGGAAGGAGATTGAGGGACACAAGGAGAAAGTGAAGGTCAATTCCAGCTCTGCTCTGTGGATCTCAGATTCAGGTGAATCATTTCAGTTTTCAAACACTATGGCACTTGCCATAGTGACTATCAGTTTCTATAAGCCTCTGAATTCTTAAGACCACTTACCCTCAGCCAGAAGATAAAGGCAGGAGATGTGATGTTACACAGCTTGAAGGACATAAGAGAGAATTGAAACTCAGCCACATCACAACTCTGGAGCTCTCAATTTCTGGTGAGTCCTTTCAATTTTAAAACATTATGCAAGTTGAAGGGATAAAAAATAACTATCAAACACTTCTTTGTGGGCATCAAGCATAAGTAGAAACCCACTGAGTGTTGTGTCCACAACACAGATGCAGACAGTAATTTAATTCATAATAAGTTCAAAAAAGCCAAATCAGTTTTGCCTTGTATTTAGGACTGAAATATTACATGTGGCATAAAGGCCCACTTGAAATGTTTGTTTTGGACTTGTCATGATGGTTTTTCTTTTTTTTTATGTGAAACTCAGAAGTTTCATCATTTAGCTTCAGATTGAGATGGTAGAATCCATTCAACCATCACTGGACTGTACCCCTAAATTCCATACAAATTTAGGCTAGGCTTCCAAAGTTGCATCAGTGAGAATATTAAAACATGCAGCTTGGAGTATATTGAGTTGCAGGAGTAACTATGGACCAATAAAAGATGTCAAGGTCTTCCGGGGAATAGGAAACAGGTAATTACTTACCTGAGACCACCATGTTTAAAATAACCAGAGTCCAAAGGAAAGACATTCTTTATTTCCTGGATCAAGCAGAACAGAATCAAAAAGGAATTATGTCCTGATCAGGTTCTGAGGTTTTTGTTGCTCTGCATGAGAAGGTAATGAAATGCCGTTGAGTCTCTTTCATTCTGGTAAGTGGATTTTTAAAAGCCAATTGAGTTTATGGCATGGTAGACCACAGGATGTGGTTAAGACCTGGGCTCTCTGTAGGTTCTGTTGAAAACTGCAGACTGTTTTACATCTGGGATCTTGCTCAATTGCAGAACTGGCTCAACATCTCCACCGTTTGTCTCAAAGAGTGTATCAACTTTGGCAATGAGAACCAGCTAATTAGACTACAATAACTTTGTCTTACCAGCCCTCCTCTCCAAAAGTGTCGGTCTACAACTCCCAACTTTCTGTTTCCTATGACATTATGTCAGTGACAGCACTGTTAACAGGAAATAATAACAATTACTGATTTACATTACTAGCTGTGCTGATAACAATAGTGGTTCTGTATGCCTTACCTTTTCAATAGTTATATTGCTATTGTTATCTGAAATGCTACTCATAGTGATAGTACTATTTCAATTATTATCACTACCACTAGTAGTAGTAGCAATAGTAATACCAGTACTATTACTTCCATTTGTGGGCAAGCTACTTTATGGGAATGTGAAAGTGATGAAGCTTGTTGAATGATTTAGAAAGTACCAGACCTGTGCTGATCCTCCAGATGTTTGAGATTTCAATTCGCAGAGGTCTTGGCTACCAGACTGGGACTTCTGAGAGTTGAAATCCAAAACTTCTGGAAGACCAAAGTCTGAGCAAAGCTATACTAGAACCATATATAGAAAGTGTAATATCTCATTATACTTTCCAAGCCTTTACATCTCAGAATTTTTAACTGATCTAGTTAAGTCAGAGAGAGGGGCCTGGAAAAATCCCTCCAGTCCATCACATGGTGGACTGAGAGGAGATTCGTAAGTGCCGTAAATAAACAAAATAATAATGATCTTCAATGGGTCCATGAATGTCCCATCTGCTATAGGCTCCCATTTTCCTAATAGGTAGCTCTGCAGTGTAGAATGTACACAGATGCCTTCCAAAATTGTATAAGATCTCATGTTGCTTTCTGCTGTCCTTGTCATTTGGTAAATGTGGTCTTTGCAGTTAAATTTAAGTCAACTGGACCGTTAGGCACTTTCTTAAGCTGCAGAATTCATGTGTCGTAAGAGGACAACATTATTTCATTTGATAATTTAATGCCAAGACAGGAAAAGGGATGACTGTAGGACTTTTCTGTGTCAAAAAGGCCTTGGATGGTTTGCAGTACCCCATGTTTTGACTGCAGAAGAAAAGGAGACGGATGAACATTTACTGCTCCAATTCAGAAGCCAAAATGACTTGGGCTGATCTAAAAAATAGATGTGGAATTTGGTCTCAAAAAACAAACAAACAAAAAAGCAGAGGTGTTAATTTATTGCAGCAAAACCAACAAAGAATCATGCAACACAATAAAGGATAGCAAATTGATTATCAAACAAGGCTTTGTTGGACCTTTGTGGACCTTTGTGGTTTGCTTCATCTGCTGCAGGATGCAGAAGGATGAGTGGGCATTTATTCATCACTGGTGGACTTCTCTTCTATGGACATAAGTAATACTTGCACATAGTATCAACAAAACATGGTCTTTGTGTGCAACAATCATGAGATAAAAAAAAAGTTTACAGAGAAAAGTGTATGTCTCTAACTAGGCTTCTCTGCAGAATGAAACATATTCAGGGGTAGCCATGTAGACCATCCAGCAAAATAAAAAAACCAAACAAACACAAAGCAGTAATACCTTTATTGGGCCAACTACAAAGCACAAAATGCATCATGCAAGTTTTTGAAGCTTCACCGGCTTCTGCATCAGGCCACAAAACAGCAATACCTTTACTGAACCGACTAAACAGCAAAAAATACATTAGGCAAGTTTTCAGAGATTCTCCAGCTTCTTCATGGGCCACAAAACAGTGACGCCTTCACTGGGCCCACTAAAAAGTTCAAAATATTTCATGCAAACTTTCAAAGCTTCACTTTGCTGCTCATAATGGATCTGAAATTGTATTGCCTGGTGTTTACTTGGCCAAGGAGGACAGTGGCCTCTGTCTGCATTGATAGCTCTCTAGACCAACTTAACTGACAGCAGAAATAACATTGGAGACAAAATATAGGCCAGTAACTCTAACCTTGTCACTTTTCTTTTCCTTATAACTGCTAACATCTTTGCCTGCTGAAGAAGCCAGTAAAGCTTCAAAAGTCTGCATGATAGATTTTGTGCTTTTTAGTTGGCCCAAGGAAAGTATTACTGGCCATTTCCGCATGGGGTGAGGGAATCGCCCCGCACTGCTACTTATCGAATATTCTGGCTCCCCAGTCCGGTCCAGGCTGCTCCGGAGCAGTGCATGTTCGTCGATACGCACTGCTCCGGCATTGAAAATGTCGGCTTCCGGTTGCTCGAGGCTCTTGACCAACCACTGAAGCTCGCCAGCCTAAAGCCCGCTCCCGGCAGATCGCATGCTCACACTGGTGCGAGTCTGCGAATATGCACAAAGGAGCAGGCTCGCAGCGGTGCGCTCTTTGTTTTTGAAAGACCTGATTTTTCCGGTCTTTCAAAAGCATGCTGGATGACCATTTAGGGTCGTTCCAGAGAGGGCTGAGGTGTGGATCTACATTAAGTAGTCTGGACCCAGTCCACTCCCAGGTGCAGACGTCCTCCCTGGAGGACAGACTGCACCGTTTCAAATACCCTGTGCAGAAATGGCCAGTTTGGTGGGTTTTGGATTTCATTGCATTCTGCAGAATGAATACTCTTTTGCACCATCTGGTGGGGAAAAGAAGCATAACTTACATGGAATTGATGTCATTTAGACCAGAGTTTCCCAGGTTATCTGAAGTGGGAGATTAACAACTATTTTTCACCACTGTGCCAAGGATGGGTACCATATCTGTGCCTATTGGCTACGATTGCTTTTTTTTCCCTTTGCTGGAAACTGTCCAAGGACAAGCAGCCAATGGTTTGTGGACCAGCACTGGTCCTTAGACCACTATCTTGAGTCACACTGACTTGAGCTTTGTGCTAGGGAGATGCTGTTGTAATACCTTTCGCAGCATTCATTACCATGATCAATGCTAACTAGGGATGCAGGGAGATGCAGTTCAGCAGTATCTGGAGAGTTATATAATTCCATTCCTGAGTTAATGGGTGGAAGCTTATAGATCTGTGTTTATTCTTAATTAATAAAATATGTTGAGGTCGATTCAGAGTTTGTCGTGTTGTGACCCATTGAAATCAGTAGGGCATGCGTTAGTTATGAGATTAACTTAAATCTTATTTATTATAAAGGGATTATTCTAAGCATGACTTAAGCCTAAATTCAACCCATTGGCTTCCATCTCATGTTACACTATTGCCCATGCTGTTGCACTAGTACAAGAAATCTTCAGAGAGACATAGCAGAAGTTTGTTGTTTATTGTTGAGTTCCTTCCAGTCATTTCCAAGTTATGACACCCTACCATAGGGTTTTCTTGGCAAAATTTGCCTTCCTCTAAGGCTGAGAGAGTGTGACCTGACCAAGGTCACCCAGTGAGTTTCTACAGCTAAGTGGGTTTCAAAACCTGTTTTCCAGAGTCCTAGGCTAACACCCAAATGACTACACCACACTGGCTCTCATACATAACATGAGTATTCTGATATAAGTAGAATGGAGGAGGGAATTTTATGAGATGTGTACAATGTTGTCCTAACGCACTAGTTCTCAAACTTTGGTACTCCAGATATTCTGGACTTCAGCTTCCAGAATTCCTGACTTTTGACCATGCTGGCTGGAGCTTCTGGAAGCTGAAGTCCAAAGCACCAGTAGGGCCAACATTTGGGAACCACGGTCCTAATAGAATATCTAGTTGGAATTTTGACTAGGGCTTTGTATTAGTATGAAGAAAGACTTTACCTCAAGCCCAAAATGCTTAGTGCCAATGGAAGTACTATGGGTTGAAAAGTTGCATTGCACATCAGAAGAATAACATATTTCCCAAGTGGTTGGCTGTATGCTGTGTTGGATGCATGTTGTGTTTGGGACATGGTTGGAAGCTAGACTGTATAAAGGCAACGCATGTTGTGCTGGCATTATGTAGGGATATATTGCTTTGTGCACAAGGGACTTGCCAGTAGATTAAATAGCTCTGTAACCAAGGGGGCACTAAAAGCTTAGCCACCAAAGATTCCCAGATCAGCCAGGGAGGAGCTACTGTATCCCAGTCATGCAAACCCAGATGGAATCCTCATAGTAGCCAGAAGCAGAGATGGGGGCAGCAGTGCTACAGCTATGACACAAGAAAGGTAAAAGGCCTAGAAACCATGCCCTGCGAGAAGCAGTTTAGGGAGCTGGGTATGTTTATTCTGGAGAAGAGAAGGTGATAAGGTAACGTGATAGCCAAGTTTAAATATTTGAAAGGATGTCATATGGAAGATGGGGCATGTTTGTTTTCCGCTGGTCCAGAGATTAGGACAGAGACTAGTATAGTGTAGTCTCCTTCGGAAGTTTTTAAACAGAGGCTGGATGGCCTTCTCTCAGGAGTGCTTTGGTAGTGTCTTCTTGCATGGGGTTGGATTAGATGGCTCCTGTGCTCTTTTCCAGCTCTGTGATTCTAGGAATCTGCAGTATTCCCATTGTTCTTGCATTATAGTGCTCTTTACCCTTTACCATTGCATATGCTGGCAGGGACTAATGGGAACACTGGAATGCATTAGAATGGCCTTCAGTTTCCCAATCCTGATGTTACAGATTGGTAAAAATCATCCTGGGTTTCATACAAGAATGAGTTTGAATGGCCTTTCTGAGGACTTCCCAACTCTTTTCTGCCTTGTAACACATCTGCTTTATCAACATTGTCTCTTAGTACTCTTTTTCCTGCTCCACTTCAAACTTCCATAGCTCCTCCTCCACTAAACTTTTGAGAGAAGTTAATGCACAGCCAGAGTCCCTTCTTTACACACTGTGCATCCCCCAAAGCGCAGAAGTACACTGCAGCATCTCCCATGGTGATATGATCAAGCTCAAGTGCAGTAGAATCTTTGTCTTTAGCAACATGCAATGTACTCTTTGGATTGGTTTTTTTGCTACTGTATCCTGGATATGCGCCAGCTGTATACTGAAGTCCTTCGTCAGGGAACTGCCAGTACCAGTGGATCATCTCACTGCTTACAGAGGAGAGACTGCAAGTCAAGTTGAAGGGTGTTCCATCAAGTACTGTAACTGATCCTGGCTGCTCAGTCTTCTGAGTACTTCCCAGGGGGCCTACAATATAAGACAGAAAAAAATAAAATTTATAACCATCAGATTGTGCACATGTGAACCACCAGATTGGATTAGGTAACAAATAGAAAAAAGAGAGCGAGAGATACCAGAAAGTAGATACCAGAGAGTAGATGGATAGGTACAGTTGAGAGAGATGTGGTCTCCTTTAGTAATAGCCACAGTTCCTTCCAATTGGTCAACTAACTGTCCAACACAGACTTCTGCAGAGAAGATCATGGCATAGGATGTAATGTTAGGAAAATAACCAGGAAAGAGAAGAGACAGTTCCAGAAAACCTCAAAGTTCTTAATACCTTCTGATAATTCCATATCTTGAGGGGGAAAATTAGGATCATTATGAGAACACCTTATATACTCAGTAATTTTTTAAATTTGGACAGCAGACTTAGCTGTTGAATCTCTTCCAGCAGGTCCTTTCACAGTCTAAGAGAAGGTCCTCTGGGTAGCCGTTGCCAGTTTAGTCCTGGCTGGTTTAAGTAAACGGCCTCCAGAGGACCTGAGTGTACAGGGTGGATTGTATGGAAGGAGGCGATCCTGGTAACTTGGTCCCAAACCATGTAGGGCTTTAAAGGTAATAACCAACATGTTGCGCTTTTCTCAGAAATTAATTGACAGCCAGTAGTGTGATTTTTAATATTAGTGTGATCTGTTCATTCCTCTCTGTACCTGTTATCAATCCAGTTGCCATATTTTGGACCAGTTGAAGTTTCTGAACTTAATACAAAGAGAGGGCAGTGAGCACAGTTTTGTCTTCCCTGACAAACTCCAGTTGGGGGACAGGGGTCAAGCAGTCATTGAGTAATTTTTTTTTCTCTGTACAGGAAGATACTCAGATAACCACTGTTATTGTGTTACTGCAGGTTAGACGTCCTTGGAGATAGCATAAAGATATCATTTTGATAAAGATATCATTTTGATATCAATAATTTGGCTCTCTTCCACCACCCCTCTCCATGTGTTTGTGAGGCCACTGGACAAGCACAGAACTAGGCTCGGCCACTAAACGCTGCAATATCCCAAAACAATACAGGCAGGCCAGAAATAGCCAGATCACCACTTTAGGAGACCTCTCTGCAAACACCCTCATTATGTATGCATGCTGTTTACAAAGAGATCCCTGCCCTGAGCAGGCAACTTGGCAAGCTGAATACTCAACTGCCAAGCACTGAGCACTTGCATACTGTCTACCTCTTTGTCAATTCGGACTTAACTCAATCATGCTAAATTCTGACCTTTCCAAAGCTTTGTTTAGTGCCCAAAACTCATTGTTTTCCCCAAGTACGGAATAGCCTGCAGTTACATTTCTCCCTATAAAAACCTTTGATTCCGAGACCATCCTCGGACCGCTTGGATCGCTCTGGACTTCCATCCAGCCTTGCTGCTGCTTTGTTTGGCGAGCTGTCCTCTCAGTCCCACGTACTGAGACTCCAGACCAACGAACTCAAGCTTCAGGACAGGTGTCGTATCACCCAATTCAACCATCCCTCTTAAAATTCCTCTATACCACTCCAACCTTTATTTTCCTTAGCTACTTGTGTGAGTGTGTTGCATACACTGTTTGTCTGTATGTAATAAAAATCTCAATTATTCTTATAACTTGGTGCGCTCTTTGGCTTGGCCTGACCCCGTAGACATTGGGTAAAAGATTCCGCTGTGTTGCCCTGCCTCTCACATTGCTAACTTGTGCTCTAGCTAATTTCCCCAAACTTAGTTAATTGAGAGCGCATTTAGGTGTCCCTCCCAGGACCCCCAGTAAACAAGGTAACAATTGACTATTCCCTCTTTGTGGATGAGACTGTCACAATGTAGGGGAGTGTTGTGGACTCCTTGCTTCACATTTCCCACTGCCAGTGTGTGAGAAAGCAAAACTGCACTTGTTCAATTTCTTTCTCTTCCTGAGTGGCATCTTTGTCCTTCTGTTTTTATCTCTCCCTCTGGTATCTGTAGGGATTATACTGATAAAGTTTGTACTGAGACCATGTGGCGTAGTGGATACAATGAGCATGAAGAAGGTATGAGTTCAACTCACTGTTTTTCTATGAGACTTCCCAAATGGCTTTGGGTCAATGTGGTCATGTTTATTCTCACTAAAATAAGACAACCAATTTTGGTCATCTTCAGCTCCTTGAATAAAGGAAGGATACAGATGACAACATCATCATTTACTATTACTACTGTTGTTGTCATTGTTGTTGTCTGAAAATTAATTATTACTTTTCTGACTCAGAACACTTTAGGAAACCATGATTGCCATGGTTTTGCTTTCTTTTTTCAGAAATCAAGTCTGGGTATGCTGTATTCAGCTATAACTGTATTTTGACAACACAGAGTAGAATAATTGTAGTCAATAATCCTTCCTTAGGTGTCAGTCACAGTGCCTTGTGATTTGCAGTATATACTGCGCAGTGTCATCAGGGATCAGGTTGTTCAAGTGCAAATACAGCAAGTGGTTGTTCTTCTAGAGAATGAAATGTCCTTTCACCAAATCAGCACTATATTGCTGAATCCCATCGAAGTATATTTTCTAATCCATAGAAGTCCCTTCCCTGGCACTTGTCTCAATAAAACCATCTAGTATGTATTGCTGTTCAGTCCAGAAACTCAAGAGAAGAGTTGGAGGAAAGCTCTGGACTGTTTTATTTCCTTGCCAGCCATCTGGCCCCCAGAAAGAAAATTGGACGCCTGGAAGGAAAAGCATTATCAATTCCTGCCCCTTCATATTAAGCCATAGGATGAAATTGTCTACTAATTTCAAGTTTAAGGAGAAAGAGATAGCTACTGAAAGGGCAAAAATTGAAAACAAAATATAGGTTTTCCCCTGTTGTTTTGAGAGATAGGGAGTGGGTTAGACTGACACACAAAGCATAGTTAGGGGGGAAATGGCTACGCACTTTCCACATGTAGCTCCCTTTGCATACAGCTGGCTCACTATGAATCACAGATTATCAAACCGTAACAAATACTATTTCATGAAAGCTAGTGTTGGGCTGAATATCCTCACTCCCAAAATGGTGGAAATATGTAGAAAGAATTTCTTTGATGTTGGAAAGCATATGAAAGTTGCAGCATTTTGAGTGTGTGTACATAGGCAGGGGAATGCTTACTGTTAAATATGGCAGGCAGATGAGGAATCCTGGGAACTGCAGTTCAACAACATCCAGAGAGGCATATGATTCCCACAACTCAAAACTAAAAAATAGGAAAAATGAGAATCTGCCTTGTATCCCATCTAATTGTTGTCCCATTTAGCTCTGTATTGTCTACCCCATGGAAGGAAATCTGCAACATTCGTATTGTTATAGCACTGCCGTGCTCCTTATCCCTGACCATTAGCTAGGCTGTCTAAGGCTGGTGGGTTTTGGCATCCAATATCATTTGAGAGATAACAGGTTCTCCAGTCCTGGTGTACACAGACTGGCAGCACCTCTCTGGGCTTTCAGGCAAGAATGAGTGTGAGGCTTCTCTGAAAATTTCCCAACTCACTTTTGACACTTGTAATATCATAGAGTCATAGATTCACAGAATCCTAGAGTTGGAAGAGACTACAAGGATCATCAAGTCCGACCCCCTGCCATGCAGAAATACACCATCAAGGCACTCCCAACAGATGGCCATCCAACCTCTCTTTAAAAACTTCCAGAGAAGGTTAATATGCGTGCTCTAACACCACAAGTACATGCTGTCTGTTGCTAGCCTCGCCTTTTCATCTGTTCCACTTCAGGCAGTCATGGCTCCTCCTCCACTCAGCTTCCGAAAGCGGTTAATGCACAGCCAGAGTCCCTTCTTGAGACACTGTGTCACTCAAAGCACAGAAGTACACAGCAGCATCTCCCACGGTGATGTGATCCAGCTCAAGTGTAGCAGAACCTTTGTCTTTAGCAATATACAATGTACTCTTTGGATTGCTACTTCTGCTACTGTGTCCTGAGTATGCACCAACTATATACTCAGGTCCTTGGCCAGGGAACTGCCAGTACCACTGGATCATTTCCGCTGTTACAGAAGAGAGAGTGCAAGTCAAGTTGAAGAGTGTTCCATCAAGTACTGTAACTGATCCTGGCTGCTCAATCTTCTGAGCACTTCCCAGTGAGCCTACAGTGTAAAAAGAAAAAGAAAAGAAAATGTAGAATCACCAGATTATATACATGTGAACCACCAGATTGGATAGAGGTAGCAAAAAGATATGAATGAGAGAGTAAGAGAGACCAGAAAGTAGATCTCAGAGAGTAGATTGATAGGCACACTTGAAAGAGATATGGTCTCCTTAGTAATAGCCACAGTTCCTTCCATTCGGTCAACTGACTGTCCAACTGACTTCTGTAGAAATCATGGCATAAGACGTAATCTTAGGAAAATAACCAGGGAAAAGAAGAGACAGTTCCAGAACACCTCTGAGGTTCTTAATACCTTCTGATAGTTCCATATGGTGAGTGGAAAAAATAGGACCATGAATGAGAATATCTTATATATTCAATGTAGTAAACAGATTCAATATGCATCTAAGAGCAAATTAGATATTAGAGAGAGAATTTGACTTTGTAGAGGGCACATTGAAACAACAAGAACATTGGAAAGTTAGTTTTTAAGACTACAGCTGCCGGAGTGAACATGCTAGCAGAGAGATTCTGGGAGCTGTAGTCTAAAGAATCAAATTTTCCAAGCTGTGCAAGCAGATATCACTTACCTAAGGCTGATAAAGTGAAAACCAAAGTCCACGGAAAAGACATCTTTCTGGATGAAGGAAGAAAGGTGGAAGGATTTTGGATCTTCTTTTTTACTGCGCACCCCACTGTATAAGAGGAATAACAGGCCTTTTGTGAAATGCTGTTAATTTTTCCTTTTCATAAGTAATTACAAACCAATTAAGGGGAAATGGAACAGAGGAGATTGTCAGCCAACGAATGTTGACTAAAGGATGTAGTAAGCATTCATAGTGTTGGTGTGAACATTTCAGAAAAAAAAAGTATATGATTCCCGCACTCCACCCCTGCATCTAGGGCTCTGTACAGATTAATGTCGCCTCCTAGTGGCTAAAAATCACATGACAATACCAGACAGGGATTGCTGAAACAGGAAAGCAGAAGAAACTGGATCTCTGCCTCAAGATGCTCAGAAGATGATTGTTTTATCAGTGGAATAAAGCATCCCTTCATACTGCTACCTGCCTGTCATCTGAAAAGAAGTGGTGATACAAAATGTCCAGTATCACCATTATCAAAAATATGGAGAGTAGTTGGAGAGAGAGATTGAAGGGGGAATCCTCATACTCATGGACTTCTTTCTTCCACTACCCTTTTCTCCTGTGTATTTTTGATTAAGAACCAAAGTGTATGGATGAAATCATGTTAAACTTTCTGTTTTCGAAGCAGAAGAATGGATAATATCCTGGAGTTCCATATCTGTCTATAACTGACCAGATATTTTCCTACCAGTAGAAAAAAAAATGGGTGGAAACTCAATCAGTTATAAGGAGGTATAAAAACTGATTGCTAAAAAAGCACTCCTTCTTTCAGATTGGTTTTACGTCCTCCTTTTCTTCTTCTTTATATTCTCTAATCAATTTGTGGGTGAGACCAATGCACTTGTTTGGTTTCTTTCTCTTCCTAAATGGGATCTTTGTCCTTCTATTTTTATCTCTCCCTCTGTTATCTGTAGGAATTATACCTACAAAGTTTGTTCTGGGACCACGTGGTGTAGTGCATACAATGAGCATGAAGGAGGTATCAGTTCCACTCACTGCTTTTCTATAAAGCTTCCTAAATGGCTTTGTGGTTGTTTTTGTTCTCACCGAGATAAGACAACCTATTTTGGTCATCTTCAGATCTTTGAATGAAGAGAGGATACAGATGACATCATCATCATCATCATCATCATCATCATCATCATCATCATCATCATATTATTATTATTATTATTATTATTATTATTATTATTATTATTATTATTTACTTCCCTGACTAAGTACTGTTTTTTAAGAAATCAAGTCTGGGTATGCTGTATTCAGCTGTAACTGTATTTTGACAACACAAGGTAAAATAAGGATAGCCATTAGTATTTGCTGAGATGGCAATCACTCTGCCTTGTGCCTTGCCCAATATACCAGGCAGTGTCATCAGGGATCAGGTTGTTCACATGCAGATACAGCAACTAGTTTTTCTTCTAGAGAGTGAAATGTCCTTTCACCAAATCAGCATTGCATTGCTGAACCTCATCGGGATACATTTTCTAATCCATAGAAGTCCCTTTTCAGGAGTTTGCCTTAATGAGACCATATATTAGGTACTGCTGTTCAGTCCAGAAGCTCAAGAGAAGGAGGGAATCTCTGGGCCTTTTTATTTCCTTCCAAGCCCTCTGAGCTCCCAGAAAGTAAACTGGATCCCTGGAAGAAAAAATATTATCAATTCCCCCTCCTTGCTTCATATTAGGCTACCAGATGAAATTGTCTACTAATTTCAAGTTTGAGAAGAAAGAGATAGCTACAGAAAGGACAAAAAATGATATCGAAATCTAATTTTTCTCCTGTTGGTTTGAGAGAGATGGAGTGGGTTAGACTGACTCAGAAGGCATAGTTAGGAAAAAAAGAATGGCTAAGCAATTTCATCACGTAGCTCCCTTTGTGTATAGCACACTATAAATCATAGACTATCAAACTGTAACAAATACTTCATGAAAGCTAGTGTTGGGCTGAATCTCCTCACTCCCAAAATGGTGGAAATGCGTAGAAAGAATTCTTTCGGCTTTGAGAAGGGTGTGAAAGTTGCAGCAATTTTGAGTGTGTGTACATAAGCAGGGGAATGCTTACTATTAAATATGGTGGGCAGATGAGGAATGCTGGGAACTGCAGTTCAACAACAGCTAGAGGAGCATAGGATTCCCACAACACAATACTAAAAGAAATAGGAAAAGGAGAGAATTAGGAGAGACCACAAGGGCCATTGAGTCTGATCTCCTGCCATGCGGGAATGCACCATCAAGGCACTCCCAACAGATGGCCATCCAATCTCTCTTTAAAAACTTCCAGAGAAGGTTAATATGCGTGCTCTAACACCACAAGTACATGCTGTCTGTTGCTAGCCTCGCCTTTCCATCTGTTCCACTTCAGGCAGTCATGGCTCCTCCTCCACTCAGCTTCCGAAAGCGGTTAATGCACAGCCAGAGTCCCTTCTTGAGACACTGTGTCACTCAAAGCACAGAAGTACACAGCAGCATCTCCCACGGTGATGTGATCCAGCTCAAGTGTAGCAGAACCTTTGTCTTTAGCAATATACAATGTACTCTTTGGATTGCTACTTCTGCTACTGTGTCCTGAGTATGCACCAACTATATACTCAGGTCCTTGGCCAGGGAACTGCCAGTACCACTGGATCGTTTCCCTTGTTACAGAAGAGAGAATGCAAGTCAAGTTGAAGGGTGTTCCATCAAGTACTGTAACTGATCCTGGCTGCTCAATCTTCTGAGCACTTCCCAGTGATCCTACAATGTAAAATACAGAAGAAAAGAAAATTTAGAACCATCAGATTGTGCACATGTGAACCACCAGATTGGATAAAGACAGCAGATAGATGAGAGAGAGAAACAGAGAGACACCAGAAAGTACATATCAAAGAAAGATTGATGGGACAACTGAGAGAGATATGGTCTCCTTTCAGTACCAGTCGGAGTTCCTTCTATTTGGTCAACTGACTGTCCAATACAGAGACTGCAAAGAAGATTATGGGATAAGATGTAATGTTGGGAAAGCAAGCAGGGAAAAGGATAGACAGTTCCAGAAACCTTCTGAGGTTTTTAGTACCTTCTGGTAATTCTGTATGTTGAGTTGAAAAAATAGGATCATGAATGAGAACATCTTATATACCTAGAGGAGTAAATAGATTCCATATGTATTTAAGAACAAATTAGATACAAAGACACAGGAGAGGGGACACTGAAACAATAAGAGCATTGGAAAGTCAGTTTTTAAGACTGCAGTTGCCAGAGTGGATATCTTAGCCGAGGGATTCTGGGAGCTGTAGTCTAAAGAAGCAAATTTTCCCAGCTGTGCAAAACAGATATCACTTACCTAAGGCTGATAAAGTGAGCACAACAAAAGAGCACAGAAATGACATCTTTCTGGATGAAGATAAGAATGTAGAAGGGATTTGGTTTTGTATTTTCTGCAGCACACCCAACTGTATAAGATGAAGGAGAGAACTCAGTGAAATGCCACTGATTCTTCCTTCATGTAATAAATTACAACAGGGGGAAATGGAACAGAGGAGTTGTCAGCCCGAAGATGTAGACTAAAGGATGTGGTAAGCAGCCAGAATGTCAGTGTGTACATTAAAAAAGAAAAAACTCAGTATGTGACCCCCCTTCTCTGCATCTAAGGTTCAGTCTAGATTGCTGAATATCTCCACCTAGTGGCTAAAAATCATATGGCAACATCAGATGGAAAGAGATTGCTAAAACAGGAAAGCAGAGGAAACTGGATACCTGTCTCAAGATGCTCAAAAGATTATTGTTTTATTAGCAGAATAAAACATCCCTTCATAATGTTACCTGCCTGATGTCTAAAAGAATAAATACAATACAAAAAATACAAAATGCCCAGTGCCAGAACTATCACGATATGAGGAGGGGAGAGGGAGACAAAAGCCCTTTCCACATCACCCTCCCAACCCACCATGGGGACAGGAGAAGGACAGGATCACAATAACA
Organism: Iguana delicatissima; assembly: GCA_948472985.1. Taxonomy (NCBI): domain Eukaryota; kingdom Metazoa; phylum Chordata; class Lepidosauria; order Squamata; family Iguanidae; genus Iguana; species Iguana delicatissima. The sequence goes on from CAOKZL010002016.1 coordinate 90,701, forward strand.
CTTCTGCATGATGTCGTCACAGTCCCGTCCTTCTCCTATCCCTAGGAGGCGTGATTGTGGGATAGATCATTAACATCAATGACCCACAATCATACCACCATCCCACACTTATCTGTCCTGAAGAAGCCCAAGAAGACCAATGGTTGCACTTCCTGCCCCAGTGTAGCCTGGGAAAGTACAAGTACCTGGCTGCACTGTGGAAAGAAGAGGTGACGCCATCATACTTCCTTCACCATGGAGCCAGCCAGTGCAGAGGGGAGTGCACCAATCATCCCCCCCCCAGCAAAGCCAATTCCAGGATCCCCACCAGAGGACTCTGCAAAAAGGGTGTGGAAAGGAACATATAATCATGGATTCTTTTGCTCTCCTTTCCTTTTCTCCTGTATATTTTTGGTTAAAAACCCAAGTCTATGCATGAAATCATGTTAAACTTTCTATTTTCAAAGCGTATAAGAGATAATATACTGGAGCTCAATTTCTGTCTATATTGACCAAGTAATTGACCAATAGGACAAAAAAAATGGGAGAAAACCCAATCAGTTATAAGCAGATATGAGAAGTGATTGCTGAAAAAAGGGATTCCTTTGGGATTAGTTTTATGTTCTGTTCTTCCTACAAAGATTCCTTTAAACTTATTGTAACAGAGAACTGGGAAGTTATGGGTAGATAGTCATGTTCTTGGAACTGAGATACTTGCTAATCCAGTTGAAGCCCTATTTTTCATTGTGACAGTGACAGTAGTTACATGGCTTGCTTCTCTGTATGACAGTGTGAAGTGCCACTGCCATCTCTCCATTGTTATTTGATCCTGGATAAGTTGTTGGTGTGACATGGATTGACCACTGTTTATCTGAACCTCCCCTGAAATCAGAATGTTCTCTATATGAAGTGCTGGATATCAAGAATTAGAAGGAACATAAAAACACAACAGATCCTGAGCAAGTAGGCTAGCATTACTGTGCTATATTCCTTTAAAAAAATCTATGCAACATTTCAACATTTCAACTATCCAGTCATTCACATATGTGTTGTTCACTCTCAATGTCATAAAAATATTATGATATCAGTACAGTGGGCAGGTGAGGAATGCTGGAAACTGCAGTTCAACAAGATTTGGAAGGGCACACGATTCCCATGACAGTTTAAGAAATAAGATTATGAAAAATGGGAAGCTGCCTTGTACCCATCTAATTGTTGGCCCATTTCGCTCTGTATTGTCTATACCATGGAAGGAAACCTTCAACCTTCCTATTGTTTCTGTATTACCATGGTCATTATCCCTGACCATTAGATAGGCTATCTAAGGCTGGCGAGCTTGGCATCCAATAGCATTTGAGAGATCACAGGTTCCCCGCTCCTGGTATGCATAGACTGGCAGCAATTCTTTGGGCTTTCAAGCAAGAATGAACGTGTGGGTTCTCTGAAAATTTCCCAACTCATTTTTGACTCTTGTGATACCATAGCATCATAGAGTTGAGAGAGACCAAAAGGGCCATCAAATCCAATCCCCTGCCATGCAGCAATATACCATCAAACCATTCTTGACAGATGGCCATCCAGCCTCCATTTAAAAATCTCCAAAGAAGGTAAATCTGTCTGCTCCGTCACCATGAATACATGCTGTCTGTTGCTAACCTCACCTTTCTGTCTGTTCCACTTCAGGCAATCATGGCTCCTCCTCCACTCAGCTTTTGAAAGGGGTTAATGCACAGCCAGAGTCCCTTCTTGAAACACTGTGTGTCAGCCAAAGCACAAAAGTACACAGCAGCATCTCCCATGGTGACGTGATCAAGTGCAAGTGCAGTAGAACCTTTGTCTTTAGCAACATGTGATGTACTCTTTGGACTGGTACTTTTGCCATCAAGTCCTGGGTATGCGCTAGCTATATACTGAGGTCCTCGGCCAGGGAACTGCTGGTACCACTGGATCATCTCATTGTTTACTGATGAAAGAGTGCAAGTAAGGTTGAACTGTGTTCTGTCAAGTGCTGTAGCTGATCCTGGCTGCTCAATCTTCTGAGTACTTCCCAAAGAACCTACAATACAAAATAAAATCATGAAAAATGTAGAATTGTGTGCACATATGATCTACTAGATTGGATAAGAATACCAGAGAGAGAGAGAAAGAAAGAGAGAGAGAGATCACCTGTCCAAGACTATATTCTACAAACATGAGCCATTTTGGGTGGTCTAGAGGTTGGAATTAGTCACAGAATTAATCATTTTTCAAAAAAAACCAATGTTCAAAATGCTAGTTTCCACATTCTTTGTGTAACTGCATAATATATATCACATAAATTTCATTCCTGAGATAAACAGATTTATAGGTAGCTCCCTCACACACACAAGCACAGAGGCATCTACACCCATGGGCATGGGAAGTAGCCCAGGATTAGTGAGGTGTGAGGGGAGATTTTAACCTTGCTTCCATTTCAGAGATCTTGGTAACAATCACAGTGCTTTCCATTTGGCAAACTGACTGTTCATCACAGCCTCCTGAGCAGAAGATAAGGACAGAAGACGTAACGTTAGGTGAACTCAGAGACAGTTCCAGAAATCCTTTGATGTTTGTACCATCTTCTCATAATTCCAGGAGCAGAAATGTTTGCAGAAAAATTAGGACTGCAAATGAAAACATTTACAGATGCAGAGCAGGAAATAAGTACAGTAAGTATCTATGAACAAATTACATATGAGAATACAGAAAGGGATTAAACTAAAAAAAAAAACCACTGACAAGTTACTTTTTAAAGACTGCAGTTCCTTGTGTGGACAACATTAGCTAAGGATTTCTAAGAGCTGCCCTCTGAAGGAGTACATTTTCTAAGCTGTGACAATAGATCTCACTTACCTAAGACTGACAAAGTAAACACAGCCAGAAGAGCCATATTTTTTTTCCTGAATCAAGGAAGGAAACTAGACGAAATGTGATCCTAGATTTTCTGTAGGACAACCTACTGTATAAGAAGAATAGGAGGACTTCATGAAATGCAACCAATTCTTCCTTTTCATAAGAAATTACAAACAAATGAAAAAAAAATGCAGTGGAGGAGGTTGGAAACCAAAGGACGTAGACTAAAGGATGTGGTTAGCAACCAAGGGGAGGTTAATGTGTACACTTTTTAAAAAAAAAATCAGTATATAACTTTTCCTTCTCCTCAAGCTCAGCACGTATTGCTGAATATCTCCACCTGGTGGCTTACAACAATGTAAGAATGAGTTCTGAGTGAACCTACTGAGAATGATATAGTGATTTGAGTCTGGAAGACCAGAACATGAACACCTGCTCAATCCTGGAAACCCAGTTGGTGAACTTGGGCAAGTCACACTCTCTCTATCAAAGAAGGAAGTACCAGTAAGTCTCCTCTGAAAAAATATTGCCAACAAGACCCATGAGTCAGAGTCAACAAGGAGGCACATAACAACAGTAAGAAGGAATCAGACAACATGTAGTTAGAACTTCCATCTCCCACCTTGAAATACTTTACTCTAGACATGGATGGTTTCCACTCTTTCTCCCTTTGATCTCTTTGAAACAAAAAAATTATAGGAAGGATATCAGAAGGGACACTAAAATCTTCTCGAAAGACTGCAAACAATGTTGATTACAATATATTAATTTCATTGCCCATTATCTTTACATAATGTATCTCCCTGAAACCTCTGGGAGAGGTCATCCACAGACACCCAGCTCTATCTCTCCTTTCCATCTGATTCCAAGAAAGCTGTCTCAGTCCTGAACTAATGTCTGTTGTCAGTAATGGACTTGGTGAGGGCCAACAAACTGAAGCTTCATGCAGTCAAGACAGAGGTGCTCCTGGTCAGTTGAAAGGCAGATCAGGGAATAGGTATTTTGCCTGTACTGGATGGGGTTACACTCTCCCTGAAATTGCAGACTAGCAGCCTAGGTGTTCTCCTGAACTCAACTCTGAGCCTGGATGCCCAGGTCTCAGCAGTGGCCAGGAGTGCATTTGCACCATTAAAACTTGTGCACTAACTGCACCCGTTCCTTGAGATATGTGAGAGAAATCTTCTGTATTTGTTGAACATCTACTTTCCTCACAAAGGATTGCCAGAATTGTTTCCTTTCATTAAGAGGAAACATGTTCATTTTAAAAATAAACTATTCTTTCTCTAATTCAGATGCAAAACAATGCAAGAAATGTTCCAAGGATCAGCATCCAAACAACAAGCAGGACTAATGTGTTCCCAAAGAAGTTATCTATTTGGCCTTTAAAGAACCCTTAGGAATTGTTTTAGTTTCTTTTATTCTTTTCTTCTCTCTGATCAGCCTTGCTGTAATATGGCTCTTCATTCAGCACAGGCACACTCCCATCATCAAAGTTCAATAACTTGAACATCATCTGCATCCTCCTCTTCTCTTTGCTGCCCTCCTTTCTCTGCTCTTTTCTCCTTATTGGACACTTGGAGTCAGCTCCTGATTCTCCAACAAACACTGTTTGTGCCATGGTTTTTTTTTTTGTGGTTTCTTCCGTGTTAGCCAAAACCTTCACAATGGTTCTGGCCTTCATGGCCACCAAGCCAGGAAATCCTATCAGGAAGTGGCTAGAGAAGCATTTGACAATCTCATCTACTCTTCAAGCTTCTATTTCTGTTGCATGGCTGGTCATCTCTCCCCCATTCCCTGATTTGGACATGTCCTTCCAGATGGGTCAGATCATACTGCAATGCAATGAAGGCTCAGACCTGATGTTCTAAATTGTCCTCAGCTACATGGGGCTTCTGGTCTTCATTAATTTTACTGTGGCTTTCTTTGCCAGGAAATTGCCTGATGCTTTTGATGAAGCCAAGTTTATCACCTTCAGCATGTTGGTCTTTTGCAGTGTTTGGATTCCTTTGTCCCTACCTTCCAGAGCAGAAAGAGTAAAGAGAGGCCAGCCGGCCCCTCCCTAAACTGCAAACCCCAGGATTCCATAGGATGTTGAAAGTGGAATCATAGCACTATAACAGCCTCGTGCGGAAATGGCCTCAATCCTCTCAAACACACTATCAATGAGCTACAATCAATTCTGGAGGATAATCCGGCCTTCTCACAACCTCTGGGTGGCATGTGTTTATCAGCCTACAGACAACCTCCAAATCTTAAATTACTCACTTACAATAGGATACGTAACATGGATGATAATGCAGGAACAAGACCCTGGCATAAACCCACATGCAAACTCTGGCCATTTCCGCATGAGGCAAGGGAATCATTCCGTGCCGTTAGTTACCGCTTCTTCTGGGTCCGCAGTAACGCAGACTCTACCTTGAGCCCTTCCACAGGGCTCCTCCATTTGGTCCAGGATGAATCGGAGCAGTGTGAAGTCTTAGATCTGCACTGCTCCAGCTGACAAAATGGTGGCTTCCGGTTGTTTCTGGGTTCGGACCAACCACTGAAGCTCGCCACGCCTACGGGCCCACCTTCTGCAAATTGCAGGCTCACATTGGTGGAACCTGTGCATCCACAAGTACAGGAATGCAATGGCATGCCCCTGAAAAATAAAAGACCGTTTTTTTCCCATTCTTCAAAAAGCATGCTGGAGGACCACTTGGGGGCGTTTGAGCAGACTGAGGTGAGGAACTAAGGTAATAGTTCCCCAGGACTATCCACCCAAGGTGCAGACAACCTCTGTGAATGGACGCACTGGCAGTTCTTATTCCCTCATGCGGAAAGGGCCTCTGTCTCCCACATCTACTCTGGGAGCAATATTACAGAAACCAATAACATCACACACAGTACCAGATGTACCTTTATTTGCTTCTCCTCTAATGTGATATATACCACCCAATACCTGCAATGCACCTCTACAGTCTAAAATGGACAGATAGGACAGTCTGTGTGCAAGAGGGTTAATGGACACAAATCTGACATTAGACATGGCAATACTCAAGTTGTCCAGAGTCGTAGTGTAATAGTCAAACCTCTACACCATACTGGTTTTCAATCTGGATCCTACCTTCAGTTGTTTTGTTTTTTCCCTCCTATCTTTTGGATTCTGTCAATTTCTATCTATTTCTTCCCAGCCATGAATCCGTTCATTCAGAAAGTGATCCTCAGCATCCAGTGTGCAAACATTCTCAGCTCCCTAGAATAGCCTTCACTGACATGGACCCAGACTAAGGCCTTTACTGCACAATGTTGTCACCTCAGTGAAACAATGCATTTTTCCTGGTCCAGGACTCATGCAATCATATGACACTGTTGTGGACCAGTTGCTGTCACATCAATATCCATGAGAAACCTGGCCTTTTCATTACCAGAAAAAATCCAATAATGGTTCCGTTTCTCTCCAAGATCTTGTCAGCTTCAGGCATGTGCTAGGAGCCAAAGCATTTGATAGTGCTTCTTCTGCAGTACAGTGCACAAACCGACCAATCATGGTTTTTTGGGCAGGCAAACGGCAGGGGGAGGGACTCACCATTGACAGTGTACTGCAGAAAGAACAGTGCTCCTGATACTACCCATCTGCCCCAGCCAACTGGGTGCAATGGGGAGTGTTCAGGCCCCAATCCCATCCCACCAATGACAATGCTGAGATCCTGCCAAGATGATGCACTATTGGGGCATTATGCAGTAAGAGCCTAAGTCATAGGCTTAGAACGAACTCACTGAAATCAACAGGAATTTAATTAATTTTGGATTTCAATGGGTCTACTTGAATTGTTTCCAAGTCTGGATCCAACCCACTGCTGGAAATAAACTTCCATGCATTTTCTTTAGTTTTGCTTATACTTGAGATTACGGGAAAGAGTAATTTTTCCTAACATGTCTATAATTATAGCCTTTCAGTAATTGTAGATCAAGGCTGTCACAGAAGAATCAATCTCAGGGGGTTAACTGGTACATTCTGCTTGATCTATAAACACTACTCTTAAGCAACCTGTCAGACAGAGTTCTGGAGATTTTGTTGAATTCAGGCAGATCTCTAAAAGGAACACTTGAATCTCTGAAATCAGAGATTGTTTCAGTCCTACAGCTTTTCATGGTCATTTGGAAGCTCACCTTAACACTGATATTCCACTACTGATGCTCTATTCATCTATCAAAATGGTTGTACGGAGCTCTGGCTGGAACCATGGCTTGCTAAGATTCAAACAGATACTATTACCGTTGTTCCTCTTGCTGCTGCTGCAGCTGCCTCAGAATGCCACCCAAAAGTGGAACCAAGGATGTCTTCAGCAGAAGATGATTCAAAAAAACACAAACATCTCTCAAAATAAAATGCATATTTTCACTGGTGAATTTTTCTCTCTTTTATTTCATTTTTAAATGAGCTTTCCTTTGATAGACTTCCAAAAGAGCTACGGCATGGCTAGTAAGTAGTTCTTTTATTTTAACTAAGCAGCTTTTTCATTATCAAGGGTCAACATATACAACAGCAATTCAACTGTTTATGGCAATACACAGAGAGATGACTCCATTCATTTCTTCTTTGAAAGCTAAGCCGCTGAAACCCTAGACGAGGGGTGGGGAACCAGGAGTATACAAACGTTCTTGGTCTTCAACATTCATTCACCCAAGGTAACATAACTGAGGCCCAGGATAATGAGAGTTATAGTTCATCAGTTTCTGGAATGTTGATGATTTAAACTTTGCAGCCTTTTAGAATCTTCCTCATTTTAACCCTTTAAGTATCAATTTAGAAAGGAAAAGCCAAGAATAGGAACTCTGCACATGGAAAACAATTGATGGAGGAGAAATACAGACCAAAATCATATATCCTATTAGGTCATAGTGCAAAGATTTGTGTCATTTTAATGAAATTATGTATTTACATATTGTGTTCATCCAAAGATATGGGGTTTGGGAAGAGTATATAGATGCAAAAAAAAAAAGAATGAACCAGGACTCCATGGGATCTCAAAAGAAGTCATGGAAATGAATTTTGTAAAAGTGGAATGCTATTTTAAGCCAATTTGGAGTATGGTATGGGGGATGGAAATATTAAACTGCTATTTTTAGAGCATGTATTCTGAAATAAGTTGCATTTGAGACAGGTATGACTTGCTGTGTCAAACCGATGTGGGTCTCTTCTTAGTATTAGTGTTTTTGAAGCAAATTGAAACCTACTTGTCTGTACATAGATGTAACTGACAAAGAAGGGCTATCAGGAATGAAACAGCCTTCAGACCATATGCAAATCTCGTTTCAGTCTACAGCCTAAATATTATCACCAATACCTTGCCTTCGAATTTGCCGTGGAAGAAATTAACAGGAATGCCCACCTACTATCCAATCACACACTGAGTAAACACATTGTGTTAAATGGTTTCAATGAAATGGGAAGATGTTATGGGACAATGCATTTGCTTTTCACAGGAGTTGACAATCCCCTTAACTATATCTGCAACAGGAGATACAAGCTCATCGCTGTCATCGGTGAACTGATTGCTCAGAACTCTAAGCAGATGCCTCACATCTTAAAAGTCTACAAGATGCCACAAGTAGGTTTATTCACCAAGATGGAGAAGGGCAACTACCAGGAGATTTAAAGAGGAAGAATTGTTTTTATTACAACCCAGTCTGAATCTCAAAATTATTAAGGCTGAAGCTTCCATTCGCTAGAATAAGCCATTATTCCTATTAGTGCTATGGGTTGTTATGTTTTTGGATGGGGGACACTGGGATGGGTAAATACCAGTTCCTTGTGTGCTTTTCTCTTCAACTTCTTTTAATATCTCCAATCCAAATTTCCATTCACTGGGCTAATGTAATGTGTTTGAACTCTGGAGTCTAAAATGACGAGAATGCAGAATCTGAGCAAGGAAAAAAATGGGCAAGGAAATGGTTATAGACTTCCACAATTTTAAGTCCCTCAAAAACAAATTCCCTTCAGTCTACTATTGGCTCCTGAATTTATTGTGTAGTCGTGTACTCTTGCCTTTAATGAATACCAGAAGCATTTTTTTCTCTTTTTAGTATTTGTTGTACAACCAGTTCAGGCAGCTTCATCTTTGCCTTCCCAAACCTTGAAGAGAATTCATTTAAACTGCAGGACAGACAAAAAAATTTGTTCTAAAAATGTGAAAAGCATGATTGTCCTTCTCTCCAGCTGAGTTACAGTTCCTTTGATCCTGCACTGGATGATAAAAATCAGTTCCCTTTTGTCTATCGAATGATGCCAAATGTAAAGGTTCAGTTTGTTGGGATTATCAATCTCTTTAAACATTTTGGATGGACCTGGATTGGCCTCGTTGTTTCTGACGATGGCAATGGAGAGATATTGCTAAATACTCTAGTTCCCCAGCTACTCCAGATCGGTATTTGTCTTGCTTTTAAGGCAAGTATTCCAACAATAAAAGAGCACTGGGAAGGAGCCTTGGATGGACCTATGTTGCTTAATAATAAACTGGAAAAAGTAAGTTTGATCATCACTTCTACTGAAACCAATGTGATCCTTGTTCATGGCAGCTCAAGGAATCTAGAAGGTTTGCGGATAATTTTATGTGTCAATGAGTTTGTTGACAGAAAGCCAACAGAGAAAGTTTGGATCATTACAACTCTATGGGATTTCACAACTGTGTTCTATAGTACATTGTTCACACCCATGTCCTTCAATGGCACTTTGTCCTTTGCTCTGCATACAAAAGATGTGGAAGGATATGAACAATTCCTAATGACAATAAATCCAAATCAATCATCTCAGCTACTTTTCCTTGATCTAATGTGGTCCAGTACATTTCACTGTTCATTAAAAAAATCTACTTTGGTTATATCATATCCAAGATATTGCACTGGGGAAGAGAAGCTGACTAGCTTACCTGAATCTGTCTTTGAGATGAGAATGTCTGGACAGAGTTATGCTATCTATAATGCTGTTTATGCTATAGCACACAGTCTTCAAGCCTTGTTTTCATCAGGATCCAAGCAAAAAGCATGGGGACATGGAGGTGCTTGGGACCTAAGGGATGTCTACCCATGGCAGGTAGGAAAATGATCTTGTTCACAACTCTAATGAGCTATACAACTGTGTATTGTCACAAAGAGGGGGGAAAGTCCCACTCCATCCGCTCAGCCACTTCAGATGAAATGACATCACCTTCCCTTGCAAGAAGGACAATGTAGGATCAACATTCTCCAGTGTGATGCACGTTCTGAGCCACTAAGAGTTGCCCATTTCACCTTTCCTCTCTCCAAATCATTCTCTTTCCTCTCTCTGACAGCTTCACACTCTCCTGAAACACAACCATTTCAACAATACTGTTGGAGAGGAAATCTATTCTGATGACAGTGGAGACTTGGCAGCTGGATTTGATATCATCAACACCATCACTTTCCCCAATCGATCCTTCACCAGATTTCCTATTGGAAAGATGGACCCACATGCACCAGCGGGGAAGCAGTTTGTTCTCCAGAATCATTCCATCAAGTGGAATCACAGATTTCACCAGGTGTAGATTATTATTATTCTTTGTTTAAATGCCCATAGATCGGAATGCACAGGGGAATAGTGCTGATCAGGCTTTGGGGAATTCATAACTCAGATGCAAAAAGGACTGGTTGTAGGGGGGTGGACAACAGTGTTACCCTGTTCTCTGGGGGGTCCCGGGAGGGGCGCCCAAATAACCAAAATACAAACACTAAAGATGGGGAAATTAACTTGAACGAGAGGCAGGGTAACTTAGCAGGGATCTTGCAACCCAACATCCGTTGCCTTCCTTAGAGGTGAGGGGGTCATTGGAAGAGGGTTTGTTGAGCAGAGAAATTCTGCTACCTGATCAGAGCCACCAAGAGGGAAGGTTCTCACAGAAAAACGCCTAAGGTGAGAGGGAGGGTTAGAAAAACTCACCAATAATCAAATCCGTGAAAGAGAAACCCACAAATATGGAGGGCTGACTGCACTTGCTGAGCTGTGTTTGCAAGAGGCAATTACCATATTTGCTATTGTATAAGACTTTCTTTTTTATCCGAAAGATACTATTTGAAAATGGGATGCATCTTATGCTCTAGAGTGTCTTATATACTGGCAAATAATATTTGCCAGTTTATAAGTGGTGTGTGTCTAATACACTGGTGCATCTTATACTCTGGCAAATACAATAAAAAAAGAAATCTAACTTATCCTGAACAGTTAAAATGAAAGATATGGAACCAACACAGATCTCATCATTAAATGATAAAACGGATGGTTGTTAATGCTGGATTTGCTGCTGAATGTAAATGTGCAAAATAAAGACCCTGGAATAGCTGCTAGGAAGAGGTGGGGCAACTTGGTCACCTTTTGTGGGGCCCCTGTGCTTTGTAAGTGCAAGAAAGGCCTTTCTCCTGAAAAGAAATAGCCTACCTGTCACTTCCCTTTCAGAAAAGTCCTTTCCAGGGCATAAAATGGCCGGGGAGGGGATTAAAAACATGCTCAAATTGTCCACATTGTCCATGAGCTACTAGAAGGGGCTGTGGGGTATTTTGGTGAAGAAACTGGATTTTGGCTGAGACGTATGCAACAACTGAAGGGTCCCAGGGGAGGCAAACTGCTAAACCCTGTCCCACAGACCCTGAAGTGAAGTACCAGGAAACTGAATTTGATGCGCTTAACTTTGCTATACTGTTAAGTGATTAATGCCATTGTAAGTCCACTTCTTGCATGCATACATCTTTGCCACTACTGCTCTTTGCTGCTGCAGATAATTCTCACATTTTTGTGGAACAGTTTCTTTCCTCCCATAGGATTGCCAGAATTCTGTCTCTTATCTTAAGACAAGACATGTAAGTTTTAAAAATATGGGTGTAAGTCACTAAAATCTTGATGGTTAACAAATCTCTTAATCAGAAAGACCCAACCCTCAATCAGTAAATATGTCATCACCTGATCTTGACCATAACACACTGTAAAGCACAGTAACTGTAGAAGTGTGTGAGATAAATCTCCTGTATTTGTTGAAGAGCTACTTTCCTCGCAAACGATTGCCAGAATTGTGTCCCTTTCATTAAGAGGAGACACGTGCATTTTAAAGATAAACTATTTTTCTCTATTCCAGATGCAGAACAATGCAAAAAATGCCCTGAGGATCAGCATTCAAACAATAAGCGGGACCAATGTATTCCCAAAGAAGTAACTTATTTGTCTTTCCAAGAACCCTTAGGGATTGTTTCAGGTTCTTTTCTTCTTTTCTTCTCTCTGATTACCCTTGCAGTGATATGGCTCTCCATTCAGCACAGGCACACTCCCATCGTCAAAGCCAATAACTGGAACATCACCTGCATCCTCCTCTTCTCTTTGCTGCTCTCCTTTCTCTGCTCTTTTCTCTTTATTGGACTGCCTGGAGTGGTCTCCTGTATTCTCTGACAAACACTGTTTGCCATGGTTTTCTCTGTTGCGATTTCATCAGTGTTAGCCAAAACCCTCACAGTGGTTCTGGCCTTCATGGCCACCAAGCCAGGAATTCCAGTCAGGAAGTGGCTAGGGAAGCATTTGGCTATCTCAGTCATCATTCTCCCAACCCTTTTTCAAACTTTCATTTGTGTTGCATGGCTGGCCATCTCTCCCCCATTCCCTGAATTGGACACGTCCTCCCAGATGGGTCAGATCATAGTGCAATGCAATGAAGGCTCAAACCTGATGTTCTACATGGCCCTCAGCTACGTGGGGCTTCTGGCCTTCATTAGTTTTACTGTGGCTTTTTTTGCCAGGAAGTTGCCTGATGCTTTTAACGAAGCCAAGTTCATCACATTCAGCATGTTGGTGTTTTGCAGTGTGTGGGTGTCTTTTCTTCCCACTTACCTGAACACCAAAGGGAAACACAAGGTAGCTGTGGAGATCTTCTCCATTTTGGCCTCTAGTGCCGGATTGCTGGCTTGCATTTTTCTCCCAAAATGTTACATTCTTTTAATGAGACCTGAACTGAACACCAGGGATCAACTGGTAAGAAAAAAGAATCATATTAGTAACACATTATTAATTCTCTTCATTAATAGAAAGCCTTTTATCACTTGCACAAGTTGATAGTAACCTAGAAAATGGAGACACCAGCTGTTTTTCAAAATACTACATTCTGTCACTTGGCAAAGAATGCTACATGAGACTAAGGTAGTTTAAGATCTCCAACTGCTTGTGGAAATTATTACTTTACCACTAATACTACTACCAGAGGATAACTCTTTCCTTTATACAATTAGTGTTTAAGATCTAAATTTCCATTCCTCATTCACCTCTAAACTCATATGAGAAACAGTCTGATGTAGAAATTTCATAAGAAAATGGACCTTAATATGGAGGTCTTCTTCATATGAATTGTATGAATTGCATGAATTCATATTAATTCCCTTGGGGAAGGAAAGTATGTTGAGGATTACATACAAGTGGCACCTGTACAATGTCCAACTTTCAGGTTTGTATCCAGATATATCTACCACTTTCTAGAGGTGAAAGTTGACGGTCCCAACAACCTCTGACATTAAGAAAAGATGTATCAGAAGCCTATATTTGAAGAGAAGGCATTGTAAGACCTGATCTCTTTATCAAGAAAGAGCCTTAGCAAGATTTCCAATTCTAATCTCTTTCATCTCCCTTTCTTATTGATTTATTGACAATAAATCATCATTTCTTTTTTTCATTTCTGATTTTTTGATTTCTTTCTTGGTTTCTCCCAGGGTTGCATTCCTGTACTTGCAATACAAATGCAGACTGATGTAAATGAGGGCAGCTAGCTCCATAGTGGATCACTGGAAACCAGGGGGAAATGTTCTTCTGGAACTGAAGTAAACAGAAGTAAACAGAAGTAAACAGAAATAAACAAAGTTGCATAGCCCTCCACTAATTTTAAAGAGGTAGCCTAACATGCAGATGCTCTGTAGAGGGACTAAAAAGTACAGCAACTCTTAATCCCATGGGGGCTTGGCTGGGGTCAGCTGGCTTGCCATTATACACCAATTCCTCTTCAATGGAGCACGAAGATACATGAAAAACTAGTAGGTACTGTATTTTCCTATTATATTTTCTGCAAAGGGCATCCCAGTTGGAGAGAAAAGCAGCATATCTCCTTTTCTGATGTGTCCACTCGATAAGTGGCAAAAGCAGACTTCACTTACTCACCTTCCACCTAAGCAAGCAAAGTAAACACCTTCCAGCCACATTAATACTGCTGGATTCCAATTTCTTCCTCTCCCTCATACTCCCACTGTTACTATGGTTCAGGTCTGATATCTGGTGATAGCACCAGATATCATCCTTTCTGATATCAAATAATTTGCCCTCTCCATGACACCCTGCTCCACATGGGCCCTTTTCGCATCTTGCCTGTTTGTGCGACAGGGTAGGGCGGCTCGCACGAGAAGCCTCAGCCGAAACGCGGCCACTTCCCCCCTCCTTCGTACCACAGCTGGCTTTCCAGTGTCGCATCCGTCACTCTTGAGCCCCGCCCCTTCCTTCCGCAGCGCAGTCTGGGAGCTGTAAGCTGCGCTGGGGGAGGAAGCGCAACCCACTCGCCTGGGACAACGAATCGCGCAGAGGTAAGTGCATGAGGCCGCCGCGAGCATTGTGCGAGCATGCATTATTTTCAGCTTAAAGCCGAAAATAAAAAAATGTGCGGCCTCCCCCCTTGAGCCTCATGAGTGCCGCGCGAGTGGAGTGCGTCGTGCGGAGCGACCTTCCCACTCATGCGAGGCTGAAGGGGCTCTCGTGAAAAAAAAAAGGCATGCAAAAAGGGCCGTGTTTGCAAAGGTCCCCGGAAAAAGCATGTACACAGGGGCAACCGTTAATTGCTGGGGTTTCCAAACTCCCCACTTAGGCAGGCAACACAAAAGCCTTGCTCGGTACTTTAGGACCTGTTTGCAAGCACCTTTCTTTCAGCTCAGCACTACACAAAGAAGTCAGCTTCACGCCGAAAGTTATACAAAGCCAAGTTAAGTGCTCTCCAGTCTGCCTACTGGCTACTCTACTGATGCACCCGTGATAGTCCCATCACGACAATCTTGACTTTTCCCAAGCCTTTGTCCAGTCCCAAATTCGCTTTGTTCTCACTGTATACAGCATGGCCCTTGGGCACAATCTAGAATATAAACCCCCCCTGATTCCAAGAGTTCCTCGGATCGCTCTGGACTTCCATCCTGCCTCACTGTCACTTTCGCTTTGTCTGCCGGGCTCCCCTCAGTGAACTGCGCTGACCTTCTTCCTTCTCCGTTTCTCTCCAGGACTACAAGATCAGGTGTCATATTGCCCACTCCCCTAAACTCTCTATTTCTTAAATCTTAGTTAGCTGTGTGTCTGTCTTGTCCTACATGTTTATCTTTAATAAACTATTAATTGGCTACTTCTAAAACTGTCTGTTTGCTCACTGACCTGACGCTGTATACATAGGGTTAAAGATCTCCACTAAGTTACCCTGCCTCTTGTTAGCTTGAGAGAGTGCTCGAGTTATTTCCCCCATCTTTTTGTGTTTGTGTTTGGTTGTTTGGCATCTCTCCTGGGACCCCCAGAGAAACAAGGTAACACCACTTCTAAGCAGGCAAAGGAAACCTTTTCTTTCTGAAAACATCAAGACTAAAGTTCCTTTCTCACCCTTCCCAATCTTTTAACCTAGGCAGGTAGAAGAACTGGTCATCTTTTCTTCCCACTCAAAGCTAACATTCTGAACAGTCTTATTCTGACTTATTTTTCCTCACTGTCCTCATTATCTCATCTCTCTCTCCTTGCTGGCCCACTTTGCCCAACTGCACAGGAGAGCTGGGAGAAGTTATATAATGTGGTAGTGAATTTGTTTTATCTATTGCTGAAGAAATGCTGTTGAATTGAAATGTTCTAAAGTGGGCTAATACAAATTGAGACTCTCCTATATTTCAGATGTAAGAAGGTACAATGTATTGGATCTTTATGTCTGTTTGAAACTGATATAAAGAATTTATAAAGAATTTATTTCTGCAAATAAAAGGCTACCAAAGTTCTAAGATCTTCAGAAAGGAAACCCACCTTACAGGCTTGCTTGGTGGGAATATAGGAGAAGACCTTCCCTGTAGCCGCTCCCACACTCTGGAATTCTCTCCTTAGGGAAGTCAGACTGGCTTACTTGTCTCTTCAATGGCAAGTTAACACCTTCCTTTTCCAGCAAGCCTTTGGAAATTGATTCTTCGTGCTTTTTACATGCTGCCATGTTTTTAATCTTTCTTTTCAAGTAAAATTTTAAATGACTTTAACTCAATTGTTCAATACACGGACAAGCCCTGATCATTCAGGGTTGTATATGGAATAATGTATTCTATTAAAATAGACAGTAGTTCCGGGGTCCTGATTAAATAGACTGCATTGTATGGACATTTTGCAAGGGTGTTTGTTCCCTTCGAAACTTTGTTTCGTAAATTGTATTTCAAGTTCATTCTTTCAGCGATGAAATCCTATCGGACAAGGAACGTTTACATAAAGTCACACCACAACCCAATGCAACCGAAGATCCAGAGACTTTGGCTACACCCCAGGAAAGGATTAGCCCTGCAGGTACCTTTTCCCCTATAAATAGTCCCGTTTTTGAGCAGTTCTTTGGATCACTCCCGGTCATGCCAGCAGACCGTTTCCCCAACCATTGAGTAATCCCTTCAGCCGTCTGCGTGCTGAGCTCCATTTCTTTGCTGTTTTTCCCGGACCAAGGGCTTCAGGAAAAGGTGGTTAAAAAGGCCCCGCTATGTTATCCTGCCTTTCGTATTGCTATTGCTTGTGCTCTGACTAGTTTACAGTCCCCATCACGTGGAGCACATTAAGGCATCCCCCATGGGACCCCAGAAATCAGGGTAACAGGAGAAATAGAAACTTTTGATCACTGCAGCTTATTCCCAGTAAGTGAAGATAGGGGGATTTTCCCCCTACATAGGACCATGAACACATAATAACCACGAGTACAGAACTTCAGGCTGTGCATTCATAACCAACATACAGGACTCCAGACAATACTGATTTAATCTTAACTCTTTATGTTTTAACCTGTATGTGTTTTCTGTCTTTTGCGAGCCACTATGAGTACCCATCTGGGAGAAAGATGGAATACCAATAAAGTGATGAATGAAAAGAAATGGAAAATCTTCTCTCTCACTCTGTCTGTCCAGTTTCTAAAACAGTTGAAAGAGGTCCTGATTAGTCTGAACACTGGAAGATGTTACAAGACAAGCCACTTGCAAGAGGTGCGAAAATGCAAACAGTAGGTGGCTGTAGGGTGTGGGAGCTGACCGTAAGAAAGGCACCAGAGTCCAGTGTATCTCATAGGATGAAGGCTACATTTTGTGCAGGCACATTTGGTTAGGTAAAATTCCATAAGTAGCAATATGGACTCTTTTTGTTCTTCTGTTCCTTCGAGTCATTTACAACTTATGGTGACCCTGAGATCAAGCTGTCAAAGAGTTTTCCTGGGAAGATTTTTCAAGAGGGGAGTTTCCCTTTCTGAGGGTAAGAGAGTGGGGCTTGTCCAAGGCCACCCAATGGGTTTCCATGGCTAAGTGGGGATTTAAATCCCAATATCCACAGTTATAGTGTAAGGCGCAAACTACTGTACCAAAATGGCTATCACGCTAGACTCAAGCAGGAGGTTTTTCCCCTTTTTTTCACTCTGTCTGTTTCCATCTACTCTTTCCTCTTCAAGAATCCATCTCTTTACAAAGCACTCAGCACTCAGTGTATAAACTTTCTGAACTCCCAGGATTAGCTTTTGATGACATGAACTGAGACTCAGCCATTTGCTTACAACAGGCACATTGAAATCAACAGGAATTCATTAATTATAATGTTCCGTGCATTTCAATGGAACTACTCTGAGTCCATGCAAGTCTGGATCCAACCCAATGCTGGAGATGCACTTCCATGCATTTTGTTTTATGTTGCTCATGCCTCAGCATAGTAGTTATTTTTCCTATAATGACTTTAATTATACGTCTTGAGTAATTGTAGACCAAGGTTATCAGGAAACCAGGATCACAGATTAATCCACCTCGGCAACTGACTGGTGTACTTTCCTTGATCTATAAAGAATACTCTTAAAACAACCTGCAAGACACAATCCTGGAGGGTTCATTGAAGTCAGGCAGGACTTGATCAAACAGATATTGAAGAAAGAGAAGGATTATTTTAGTCTTAAAGTTTTCCTACAGATGACTGAGGGTATTTCTAACTATCTTTATACCCAGTATATTGATCTAAATGTTTGCGGGCAGGTGCGGCTGCAGCCAGGGCTTGCTACTACCCAGGCAGCTGTCATTACTGCTGCTGCTTTTACTTCTGCTGCTACCACAGAATGCCACCAAAAATTGGAACCAAGGATGTGTTTGGCAGAAGACAATTGAAGAATATACACATTCCTCTCAAAGTGAAATTGTCATTGGTGAATTTTTCTCTCTTTTGCTTCCAGTTTTCAAAGAACATTCCTTTGATGGAATTTCAGAGGGGTTGAAAAAAGTCTAGTGAGTAACTTAAACATCCTTTCCATTACACATTTGGGATTCAACCTGCTCGTGGAAATACGAAGAGATAATTTCATATATTTTCACCTTTGAAAGCTAAGTCACTGAAGCCACAGATAGGAGGTGGGGAACCTTGAGTATCCAAATGTTCTTGGTATCAGCACTCGTTTGCCCAATCCAACATCTCCAAGATCCAGGAAAATGAGAAGTATAGTTCATAAAATTCTCAAAACGTTCATAATTCAAAAATGGCCTTCCAGGGTATGGAAATGCTCTTCATTTTCCCCCTGTAACTATTATTTTGAAAAGAAAAATCCTGATTGAAAGTAACTTTGTTGAAGTCTGAAGAGCTAATAATTCTGCCTAAAGCCTATGTTGCTTATGTATTTACCGATTCACTCTAATCTTGTTTCAATTAAAAAATAATTGGGAAAAAAGTAAAGAAAAGAAAAATCCAACAATAGTATCAGTGCAAACAAAGAGCATTTGAAGGAGAAAGGAGACAGGCACCGCAAACTATACTCCTCTCATGTTAGTGTTCAAGGACTTGTGTGATTCTTTATAAAACTATGTATATAAACATAGTGTGTGCATTGATCCGTGAAATTATTGTTCTTCCAAGAGATGAGGTTGGCAAAGATTGCATAAATTTGAAAAAAAATTGGATGATACTCTGGTTTCTCTTCAGATCATATAAATCTTTCACCTTTAAATAAAGAAGAATGATAACCTTATGAGATCACAAAGGTAGTCAGGGATATGAATTTTGTAAAACATGTCAAAAGCTTTTGAAACAACAAAAAATAATCTCATTTCAGTATACAGCCTAAATATTGCCACCAATACCTTGCCTTTGCCTTTGCAATGGAAGAGATTAATAAGAACACTCACCTTTTATCCAACCACACACTGAGCAAGCACATCCTTTCAAATTCTGGCAATGAAATGGGTAGAAGCTATGGGACCATGAGAATGCTATTCACAGGACGTGGCAATCCCCTTAACTATGTCTGCAACAGGAAGTACAAGCTCATGGCTATCATTGGTGGACTCATTGCTCAGAACTCCAAGCAGATGCCTCACATCTTAAAAGTCTACAAGATGCCACAGGTATGCCTATTTACCAAGAAAAGAAGGGTAACTAAGAGGAGAGTTAAAGGGGAAAGCTGTTTTTATACCATTCATTCTGAATCTCAAAACTGGGGAGGCTCAAGGTTCCATTCACTGGACTAAGTCATACTTCCTATTAATCCTGTGTGTTCATACATGTTTTTCTTTTTGGGGGGGTGACATTGGAACGTGTAAGTATCAGTTGCCTGTGTGCATTTCTCCCAAACCTCCTGCAAGATCTCCCCACCATATTACCATTGTCTCAGTCAGTATAATCTCTTTCAACTCTGAAATAAGGAGGAAAAAATGATGAGAGGGTAAAATTTGGGACAGGAAAAATAGGCAGGGAAAAGGGCATTAAAAACTTCCACAATCTTAGATCCCTCACAAACCAATTTCCCTCTGCCTACTATCAGCTCCTAAATTTGTTGTATACTTATGCAATCCTGCCTTTAATGGAGCACCAGAAGCCTTTTGCCCTTTTCAGTATTTGGTGGACAGTCAGTTCAGGCAGCTTGATCTTCAGTCCTGGTAAAACTTGTAGGGAATTCATGTAAAGCAAAAGACAGAGATTTTTCTTCTTAAAACACTAAACGCATGACTGTCCTTCCCTCCAGCTCAGTTACAGCTCCTTTGACCCGGCACTGTACGATAAAATTCAGTTCCCTTTTGTCTATCAAATGATGCCCAATGTAGAGGCTCAGTTTGTTGGGATTATCGATCTCTTTAAACATTTCGGATGGACCTGGATTGGCCTCCTTGTGTCTGACGACGACAATGGAGAGATATTGTTAAGGACTCTCATTCCTCAGCTACTCCAGATTGGTATTTGTTTTGCTTTTAGGGAAACTATTCCAATGGTGAAAGAGCACTGGGAAGGATTAATGGAAGGAAAAATACGTTATACTAATAACTTGAAGAAAGTTGGCTTGGCTATAAGTTCAAGTGATACCGATGTGATCCTTGTTCATGGCAACAGGCGGAGTATGGAGGGTTTGCGGATGATATTATATATCAATGAGTATGTTTTTGAGAAGCCAACAGAGAAAGTTTGGATCGTGACTACTCTATGGGACTTCACAACTGTAGTCGAGAAAGAACTTTTCACACCCCTGTCCTTAAATGGCACTTTGTCCTTTGCACTGCATACACAAGATGTGGAAAGTTATACAGAATTTCTTAGGACAATAAAACCAAATCAATCAACTCAGCTTGATCTGTTTTGGTCCATTGTATTTTCCTGTTCATTACCAACAACTGCTTTTAGGATAACATTTGATGTAAATTGCACTGGGGAAGAGCAGCTGAGTAGCTTACCTGAATCTGTCTTTGAAATGAGAATGTCTGGGCAGAGCTACAGTATCTATAATGCGGTTTATGCCGTAGCACATGCTCTCCAAGCCTTATTTTCCTCAAGATCCAAGCAGAGAGCATGGGGAGAAAGAGGTGCATGGGACCTGAAGAATGTTCACCCCTGGCAGGTAGGAAAATTCTCTTCTGGCTTACAATTCTAGTGAGCTATACAAGTGTGGGTGGTTACAAAGAGGGTAAAAAATTCCCACTCCACTTACTTGGGCATTTCAAAGGTAATGTCATTGCCCTCCTATGCAGGAAGTATAGGGTGGGATCAATGTTCCTTAGTATGTGTGAATGCACATTCTGAGCCACTAAGAGTAGCCTGTTTCTACTTTACTATCACCAGATCATTCTCTTTCCTCTTTTCCGAAAGCTTCATGCTCTCCTGAAACACAACCGTTTCAACAACACTGTTGGAGAGAAAATCTCTTTTGATGACAATGGAGACCTGGTAGCTGGATTTGATATCATCAACACCATCACCTTCCCCAATCGGTCCTTCACCAGGTTTACTATTGGAAAGATAGACCCAAATGCACTAGCAGCAGGGAAACAGTTCATTCTCCATGCTCACTCTATCAAGTGGAATCACAGGTTTTACCAGGTGTGGATTGGTACTCTTCTTTTAGAAAAAAATAAATCCATACATCTGAATGGGCAGAGAAATAGTCCTGATCAGGTTTTTGGGAGTCTGTAATTCTGATACAAGATGCACTGCTTGTAAGGATGGACAATACACTCACAATAGCTGAATATTGAAAGTTTGGGAAATTCTGATTTAAAAAGAAAAGGAATACAAAAGAAAAGAAATATAGAATGAAAAGCAATCCACATTAATCTATTCCTTCCTGGAAAAGAAAAATGTAAAGCCAAATCCCATAAATATACCTTGAGCACTAATCTCTTGTGAAATCATTAATCTGAGAACATCTTTGTCGGCCTTAGATGACTCATTCTTCACCAGAGGAAACTGTGATACAGGCATAAGAAAGGAATAAAACTGGCACCAAATTTTGTGAAAGGAAAGGATTCCAGGGTTTTGAAGTTCTTCTGAAATTTTTTGAGAAAATTTGCAGAATCAAGAGAAATTAGGTGCTCTTCACATAATTCTTTTTCCTTGTGGCTATTACCTAGATGATTCCTCAATCTGCATGTGTTGAACATTGTCATTCTGGACACAGCAAGGTTGTTCAGGAAGGGAAAGAGATTTGTTGCTATGACTGTCCACCATGCCCTGAAGGAATGTTTTCCAACCAGACAGGTAAGCTGAAGTACCATTGTGATGAGGAAAGGCATCCCAGCTACTTGTAAACTTGGTCTCCTCAAAGGTAAGATGTATATACATGTATATTCCTCCCGTGTGATGTGAAGAAAAGCAGACTCATGTCCCCAAAAGTAGGCATCCTATTCAAGGGGTTTTGCCTTTGAACACTGAAGATAGGGAGAAGGTTTTTCTACCCAACAGGCCACTCCTTGGAAGAAGGGACAAATTTTCCCATTAATATTTGTGTGTGCATGTGTGGCCACACTGGATGAATTCAAATCTCCAAGGCCAGATGAATTGCATCCTAGGATATTAAAAGAGCTGGCAGAGGTCATTTCGGAACTTCTTGCTATAATCTTTGAGAAATCTTGGAGAACAGGAGAAGTTCTAGCAGACTGGAAGAGGGTAAATGTTGTCCCCATCTTCAAGAAGGGAAAAAAGAGGACCCAAATAATTATCTCCCAGTCAGCCTGACATCAGTACCAGAAAGATCCTTGATCTATTAAGCAGTCAGTTTCTAATCACTTAGAAAGCAATACGGTAATCACGAGAAGTCAACATGGATTTCTCAAAAATAAGTCATGCCAGACTAATCTTATCTCTTTTTATGATAGAGTTACTAGCTTGACAGATGAAGGGAATGTTGTGGATGTAGCATATCTTAATTTCAGTAAGGCCTTTGACAAAGTTCCCCATGACATTCTTGCAAAGAAGCTAGTAAAATGCAGGCTGGACAGGGCTACTGTTAGTTGGATTTGTAACTGGTTGACTGACTGAACCCAAAGAGTGATCACGAATGGCTGCTTTTCATCCTGGAGAGAAGTGACTAGCGAGGTGCCACAGGGTTCTGTCCTGGGCCCAGCGCTGTTCAATATTTTTATCAACGACTTGGATGAAGGAATAGCGGGCATGTTCATCAAATTTGCAGATGGCACCAAATTGAGAGGGGTTGCTAATACACTAGAGGACAGGATCAAAATTCAAAATGACCTGGATAGATTGGAGAGCTGGGCCAAGGCTAACAAAATGAAATTCAACAGAGAGAAGTGTAAGGTCCTACAGTTAGGTAGAAAGAATGGAATACAGAAATATAGGATGGGGGACATGTGGCTGGATAGGAGTACGTGTGAAAGGGATCTAGGAGTCTTCATAGACCACAAGCTGAACATGAGTTAGCAGTGTGATGCGGCAGCCAAGAAAACCAATGCAATTCTTGGCTGCATCAATAGGAGTATGGTGTCTAGATCGAGGGAGGTACTGGTACCACTCTACTCTGCTTTGGTTAGACCTCATCTTGAATACTGTGTCCAGTTCTGGGCACTCCAATTCAAGAAGGACATGGTCAAGCTGGAGCAAGTCCAGAGGAGGGCAACCAAAATGGTGAGGGGTCTGGAAGCCATGCCCTATGAGGATAGACTTAGAGAGCTGGGTTCGTTTAGTCTGCAGAAGAGAAGGTTAAGAGGGGACAGGATAGCCATGTTTAAATATTTGAAGGGATGCCATGTAGAGGAAGGAGAGGGCTTGTTTTCTGCTGCTCCAGAGACCAGGACAAGGAGCAGTGGATTCAAGCTGCAGGAAAGGAGATTCCATCTCAACCTCAGGAAGAACATCCGGGCGGTCAGGGCTGTCCGGCAGTGGAATATGCTGCCTCGTAGTGTAGTGGAATCTCCTTCTTGGAGGTTTTTAAGCAGAGGCTGGATGGACATCTGTCGGGAGTGCTTTGAGGGTGTTTCTGCATGGCAGGGGGTTGGACTGGATGGCCCCTGGGGTCTTTTCCAACTCTACATTTCTATGATTCTATGATTCTATGATTCTATGTGTGTGTGTCTAAAACAAATTCTCTGAAGTGGGCTTTCTTGAAATTGGGCATAATCCAGCACAGGACCTTCAGAACTTTTTCTAAGGCAAATAACACATCTAAAGTGAGGGGTTCAGAATGTCTACAGGAAAAATATTAGCACAAGGGTTTTTAAGCAATTATAATTTGTAGTGTCTTTTCAAAACAAATTTATTTCTTGTTCTCCCTTAGTCATCCACATTTTTCATGATTGGTTTACACGAGAGCATACCTGTGAGAGGTTGGAACTAAAAAGGAACTACATTTTAAAGCAAACATATGTTATTGTGTCAGGAGTTTTAAAAAACCATATACGTAAGTTTTTTAAATTGGATTTCAAACTGGTACTTGCTGTGTTGTCCCAATTATTGAATTATTGTATTAATTATAAACCACATGGGATGCCTGTCCTTTATCTCCCTCCCTATCCCTCTCTTCCTGTTTTAATTTTTATTTTTCAACTCAGCTGATTGACTGCAGCATGAATTTCAGGAAAAACAGAATTCCTGAATGAACTTCTGGTGAGCTAATCATATTTTACATTTTGTGGCTGGTTTTACATCCAAAAGCCTAATTCTTTCAGATTTTGGCAGAATTGCTTCTTCATTTTTGCCTGGTCCCCCAGGACTAGAACATCACAACACGTATGTAACCAGAGTCAAAACACTTACTCAAGAGTCATTCCAGTGAGATATATCATAATGATCATTTATGTTAGGAGTCCCAGAAAGAGATCTTCTTCCACCCTGATTCCATTTCTAAAAATAGTGAAGGAACCATATTTCTCACCTGAATTGATTCCCCGAAAATATGGCAGGCTCATTAAATGAATTGTTAAATGATAAAACAAAATAGGGGTCAATCTCGTTGATTCAGCGAATCAACTTTATTAGATATTAATAATTGGATTGCAGCAACTGAAACCAGTCATTTCTTTACATATATAAAACTTGGACGATTTCACAAAGTTGCAGAAATACTTGCGATCTATGTACAGTAACAACCCAAAAGAAAAAGGGTAAATTCCTTTAGAAGGTCATTTCAGACAGTTTTCTTTTCTGCTTTACACAACATGTTTTGATTGAAATTCAATTGGTTGTCCCTCTTAGAACAACCGCATGTAATCAACAGAGCAGTGGTAACTTATCACTCATGCAAGTTCTGTTGAACCAATTAGTCTTCTCTAGATGGGAGTAGTAATTACATTTAGTCCACAGACTCAAAAAGACAATTAATAAAGGAACCCATGTTTTTAAGTTGTTTTTTCAACAAAAAAAAAACGGTTGAAATTATTTGTTCTTGGAGGAAAGAGATTATCTGGACCTTTTTCAGGCCAGCATATGGCACTAAACTACTCCAGGCATTGAGTAAAAATCTCACAGTTCCTCAAAGCCTTTGGGTCTCTCTGAGTTCTCTAAAGTATTATTGTGCATAATTTGAAACTTTGGAATCTTGTGAATCTTCTATAATACGATAATTATTATTGTTTCAAATTGTTTTAAGCTGTTGGTTTTAATTTTCCTTCTGAGCCACCCCGACATCTTTTGATATTGGGTGGCTGTAGAAATGTCTAAAAGAAAAAGCTAATTCAATTTAACAAATGGAATACTATTTTATATTTACCAATGGTGAGTGGAAGTAGTTACTGATCTCTGTTTGGAAAAAAAACAAAACAAAAGCTTTTTGTTTATTTATTACTTTTATGCATAGCTGAGATGCAAGCTATGAATCCACTGTATACTTCATCATTAAACCATGATCATGTTTAAATAAGGAATAATAGTAATTAAATTATAAGTAATAATAATTAAATAATAACAATTAAATAGTAATAATAATGTTTAAATAATAGAAAAGCTAAATAAACTTAAGAAATAGAATACCAGTATTTTTCATCTTTACCAAAGCTGAGTGGAAATAGTTACTGACCTGTATTTGCAAAAAACAATTAATTTCTGTTTATTTATTTATTTACTTCTCCTGCATAGTTGAAGTGCAAGATATGAATCCACTACAGACCCCTTCATTAAACCATAAAACAGATGGTTCTTAATGCTGGATTTGTTTTTGAAGCTAGAATGTGATAAATAAACACTGTGAAACAGCTACTGGGTGGTGGCAGGGCAATTTGGTGAAATTTCAGATGCATGGACATTTTAGGCCCAGGAGAGGCCTTTTTACTGACAGAAAGCAACCAGAAAATTAACCTGCCTTTCACTGCCTTCTCATAAAAGGCCTTTCTGGGGCATAAAGTGGTTCAGGGGTGCAAAAGACATGCTGAAAGTGCCCCGTAAGCTGCTAGAAATGGCTGTGAGGCATTTTGGTAGAGGAAAAAAATAGAATTTTTGCCAAGAGGTATATGGCAATGGAAGGATCTTTGTGGGGGGCATACAAACTAGCCCAGCCCTGTCCCACAGATAAGGAAATTAAGTACTAGGAAGTAGAATTTTGAAGCGCTGAAATCATTTTTTGCTAAAATCCATACTACTATCCTTTTAGTGACATAGGCAATTGTAAGTCCACCTTATGCATGCATGCATCTTTGTCACTACCGCTGCTTTGCTGCTGTTTCTGTTGCTGCAGAGGTTGGCATTCTCTTCCACCTTATGCAATGATCAAAGTCTCTTAACCCCCACCCCAGAAAGAGAGTCTTGATTTACCTACTCCAGTACCTGGTGAAGAGCAGTAGGAATCAGAAAAATGTCTGGATATCTCTCCATACTCCAGATGCAGAGTGATCATTAAATCCTCTAGAGATCTTTCTGGAACTTTCTTAGCTCCAGCTAAACTTCCAGCTGAAAAGAGGAACGATAGACCACTCCAGATGTTGTTGGACTGCTATTCCTAATGGTCCAGCCAGCATAGCTAATGTTGATATATGCTGGGAAAGGCAATTCAGAGTTTGGAAGCAGAACAATTGGTACACTTGCTCTCATTCTATGCAGGCATTCCAACTGCACAGCTAACAATGGTCAGACATTGGCTGAGATTCCTTTTCAGGCTTGTGGAGCATACTTATTGTGGAGCATACTTATTGTACTTATTGTCCATTGAGCATGGCAGAGATCTGAGAGGGTTATTTGATGCTATGAAAGTGATAGATGTGGACAAAACGGTCCCAGGGAACTCTATGGTGACAAATATTTTTGTTGGTTCAGGGCTGGAAGTGCACAAAACAGTCATATAAATCTATCTGGGAAACTGAAAGGAAAACATCATAATAACAACAACAAAAACAATAATAACAAATTTTTATTTCTTACCTACCTCTCCCCAAGGCTTGAGGCGGGGTACAACATAATTAAAATACAATTAAAAACATATCATAAGTTAAAAGACACTTAAAACACATAAGATCATGCAAAATATAAATATCTCATAATTAAAATATATCATAATTAAAAATACATCATAATGAAAAAAAAGACTGGATAGGCCCACCGGAAGAAACACTTTTTTGAATTTGGACAGCATATTTTGCTGTTGAATCTCTTTGGGTAGGCCATTCCACTTTCTAGGAGAGGCCAACAAGAAGCTCCTCTAGGTGACCGTTTTCAGTCTAGTCCTGGGCAGTTTAAGTAAAGGCCCTCAGAGGACCTCAGTGTATGGGGTAGATTGTATGGGAGGAGGCGATCTTGCAGTAACTTGGCCCAAAACCATAAAGGGCTTCAAAAATAATAACCAACATTTTGTACTTTGTCTGGAAACTAATTAGGAGCCAGCGGAGTGATTTTTAATATCAGTGTAATATGCTCACTCCTTGCTGTACATTTTATCAAACTGGCTGCCATAGTTTGGATTAATTGGAGGTTCCAAAATTGTACAGCACATTGCAAAAGTCCAAACTTGAGGTTATGAGCATCTGTACTACCATCTTTAGGTCATCCAATTCTAAGAAGGTGTGCACTTGGCATATCAGTCAAAGCGAATAATAAGCACTCCTAACCAATACATCTATCTGAGTAGACATTTCAAGGGACAGATCCAGGAGTAGTCCCAAACTGTGAACACAGGCTTTCAGGGGAGTGTCCCAGTCCATAGCTGGTTAACACACCTCCAACTCTAGATTAGGACCCTTAATAGGAAGTACGTCTGTCTTGTTCAAATTCAATTTCAATTTGATTTTCTTCATCCAGCTCATTATGTCCCCTAAGCATTCATTCAGAAGAGACACACTATCCTTAACAGAAACACTTTTTGAAAGTAAGGAGAAATATATTTGGGTGTCATCAGTGTACTGATAGCACCCTGCACCATGCCTCTGGGTGGTCTCTCCCAACAATTTTGTGTAGATGTTAAAAAGCATTGAGAATAGAATGGGGCCTTGTCGTATGCCATAAAACGGGTTTTTTTTGAGGACGCTATGTGCAATCACCACCATCTGGAAGCTGCCTGAGAGGTAAGACTAAAACCACTGCCTCACAATGCCACCAATTGCCAACCCTTTCCCCTCCGGCATTCCCAGAGGGATAACATGGATGATGGTATCGAACACTGCTGAGAGCTCAAAAAGCATCAACGGGGATATACTCCCCCTGTCGATGTTATGAGATCATCCACTAAGGTGACCATAGGACTCTCAACTCCTTATCTTGCCCTGAAGCCAGTTTGACCTCAGTCAAGAAAATGTGTGTTCTACAAGACCACCTGGACTTGGAAGGAAACTCCAACATTATGAAATGTGTCCAGGATACCTCATTGGAGAGTGATGGGAAAGGAGGTCACCTGACCATAAGCCTTAATTATGTGAACGTAAATCACCCAAATCATTCTGGGTACCAAATCATTTAGGGCAAAAGCCCCAGTTCTGGATCAGTAAGTATGTCATCAGGTGATCTTGACCATCAAACCCTGTAACATGCTCTGTATGGAGAGGCATGAAAGATAATTCCCCTGTTTTTGTTAAACAGTTTCTTCCCTGCCATGGGATTCCCAGAATTGTATCTCTTTCCTTAAGAGCAGACATGTTCATTTTATTAATATACTACCTTTCCTTATTCCAGATACAGAACTATGCAAGAAATGCCCAGAGGATCAGCATCCAAACAAGAAGCAGGACCAGTGTGTTCCCAAAGAATTAAATTATTTGTCCTTTCAAGAACCCTTAGGAATTGTTTTAGTTTCTTTTATTCTTTTATTCTCTCTGATTTCCCTTGCCATGATATGGCTTTTCATTCAGCACAGGCACACTCCCATCATCAAAGCCAATAACTGGAACATCACCTGCATCCTCCTCTTCTCTTTGCTCCTCTGCTTTCTCCGCTCTTTTCTATTTATGGGCCACCCTGGATTCATTTCCTGTATTCTCCGACAAACATTGTTTGTGATTGTTTTCTCCGTTGCGATTTCATCAGTGTTAGCCAAAACCCTGACAGTGGTTCTGGCCTTCATGGCCACCAAGCCAGGAAATCCAGCCAGGAAGTGGCTAGGGAAGCATTTGGCCATCTCAGTCATCATTCTCCCAACTCTTTTCCAAACTTTCATTTGTGTTGCATGGCTGGCCATCTCTCCCCCATTCCCTGAATTGGACATGTCCTCCCAGATGGGTCAGATCATAGTGAAATGCAATGAAGGCTCAGACATCATGTTCTATATGGCCCTCAGCTACATGGGGCTTCTGGCCTTCATCAGCTTTACTGTGGCATTCTTTGCCAGGAAGTTGCCAGATGCTTTTAATGAAGCCAAGCTCATCACCTTCAGCATGTTGGTCTTTTGCAGTGTTTGGGTG
Organism: Iguana delicatissima; assembly: GCA_948472985.1. Classification (NCBI taxonomy): domain Eukaryota; kingdom Metazoa; phylum Chordata; class Lepidosauria; order Squamata; family Iguanidae; genus Iguana; species Iguana delicatissima. The sequence continues at coordinate 120,368 of CAOKZL010002016.1, forward strand.
TCATTTCTTCCCACTTACCTGAGCACCAAGGGGAAATATATGGTAACTGTGGAGATCTTCTCCATTTTGGCTTCTAGTGCTGGATTGCTGAGTTGCATTTTTCTCCCCAAATGTTATATTCTTTCAATGAGACCTGAACTGAACACCAAGGATCAGTTAGTAAGAAAAAGGAATCATAGTACAAATCCATAGTTTACTGGTTCTTTTTGTTAATAAAAAACCTTTTTCCACTGCCAGTATTCACCAGTTGCCTTTTTGGGAAGAAACCCTGGGAATCACACCCTCAGATTGGGCACAGGGGAAGATATCAATGGACCAATAACCCTCCATTCCAACACTGCTGAACATATCTTGTCTCCAACATCATATTCTAAACCCCACACAGAGTACAAATTCTTGGGTCAGAAAGGATGCAGGGTTCCTTGAAATGTGATCTGAAAGTCTTCCCTAAACCCCTCACTCGATTTGGGCAGCAATTTGGTCAGGATAAACATGCAGAAGAAGCTCCAGCCAATCCAATTTAATTGGACTGGGTCACTTTTGTAGGGGGAGGGACTCTCTCGTTTCCTGCTTCCCTGACGGTTGACCCTTATGCCCTTTTCTTCTCTGGCAGTTAGGAAAGAATGCCTTCTCATACAAATTAAGCATTCAAGTCAGGATCTTCAAGGCTGCTGTGCATAGGCAACCTGGGCTCCAAATTCCCAACATAGCAAACTGGCCTACAGCAGCCTGCTGTTTATTGCTAACCGTACCATGTGCCTTTTAGACAATATGACTGCTGTGTGATTTCTGACCTTGAGTAGACTGAGCAGGTGTCATACTTTGCATCAACAACCTTTGCTGCATCTGAGGATGTGGTTAATAGCTGATGTCGTATGCAAAGCCTCATTGTAAAGAAACCAGACTGGATCACCAAAATACAAACGGGCCCTGTCAATGACATACTCCCTGGCTGTGTTCTGACTACAACCCCTGTATAAATCAAAATCCAGGCAAACTATCACTCAAATTCCTTTCTACCCTGAGTCGCTGCAATTTCTCCTTCTCCTTCTCCTTATCATCCAACTCCTCTTTAGCCTTCTTCTCCAATTCTCAATAAAAAAGGGTGAAGACATCCATTTATTTGCATATAGTATTATTTCTCTAGTGGATTGCAATAAATGATCCCTAAAGGAAAGCCTCTGTTCTTCATATGGTATAGCACCATAGCAGGCTGTATTATACCCACTATTCTTGGGCTGTTGCATACATCCTAAAGCCCCCTTAAAACACTCCAGAGGATACCTTCCTTGGAGTTAAAAAAGAGCCAAGGAGTCACATGGGACTGACCTGACTCCAAACAAGTTGCATTGACTGGACCATCTTCCACTTCCCTGGTCAGAACACTTCAGCTTTGCTTTTCCAAATCATCCAAACAAGCCCAAATTAGATTAGTAAAACTTGCCTTACTCTCTTATCGGGTTTCCCATTTAGCTGGGGATACAGACTGCTTGGAGGGTCTTCTCAAGAGTCTCAAATCTGGCCAGGAGAGCTGTCAATTCACCTCCTTACTCTTCCTCCTCAGAGGAATCAGACAGTGCTGGAGGGGGACATTTGGTTGGTTGTTTTTCAGCTGGACTTCTCCCTTTAGACCTTCCACATCTTTTTTGGAAGTCTTTATTGATCCATGGAACAAGCTACAAGCTACTAGCCAAGCCCTCAAAGAACTAAGTAGGGAATTCAGTAAAAATGACTCCCTTTCCACTCACTTTAGTTTGTCCTTCCTCTGCATTTCCCCTTTCCACTTTCCACTAGGCTCCTGTACCTCTAGTCTGTGCTATGCTTTTCCAACAGTCACTCTACAGACCCACCTCATTTTGCTAGGTCCTATTGATGCAAGCTGAACATCCAAGGAAACATCTTGGTAGCATTGGAAGAAAAAATAATGTTCTTGTCTTGGTTGCTGCCTAAACCATGATTTTGGATTGGCACTCCAATGTGCTTCAATTCAACAAGCAATAAGAAAACATATTAGTTACAGATTGGCAATGAATGATAACCTCATTAAGCAGGAAAGGCAATATTTTGGATAGAGAAAGAGAAGGAGGAAGTTTTCCTGGAACAGTTTCCTCTTAGAGAGTTTTTCAATTCCCCAACCTGCTTGAGGGGCTTTCAATGAGGCTTCTTTCCAACAAGTTGTACCAGGGAATGATACTATCAAAAGCTAAGGGATAATAAGGAATAGTTGTAGGACCTTTCTGCACCACACTGTCATAGTGCTATTATTCCATTCTCAACATCCTATGGAATCCTGGGGTTTGCAGCTTAGGGAGGAGCATTTAGAATTCTCAGTCAGAGAGCTCTTTGGCCTCATTAAACTACAAATCTGAGAATTCCACGGGATGTTGAAGGTATAAGAGAAATATCAGTGTAACAGTGTAGTGCAGAAAGGCCCATACTCTGCTTTCTCTTCAGATCATGTAAATCTTTCACCCATCCTTTCTGTATTTGGGGAAAGAAATCTATCCATTGTATTTTCTCAAAAAGATTAATGTGAAAGGGTGCCAAAATAAACATGACAGTGAAAAGAATCTTTTCATATAGCATACCAAAGACTGAACTGGAAAACATATGAAGAGAAAGGTCCTGATTCCTTTACACATTTCAAGATGTTACAAGACAGGTTACCAGCAAGAGGTGGCAGAAGAGAAATAATAGGAGGCAGGAGGGAGTGGGAGCTGACCAAAAGAGAGATCTCTGGTAATTTTAGTCTACAGAAGAGAAGGTTAAGAGGGGACATGGTAGCCATGTTTAAATATTTGAAGGGATGTCATGTGGAGGAGGGAGCAGGCTTGTCCTCTACCACTCCAGAGACTAGGAGCAATGGATTCAAGCTGCAGGAAATGAGATTGCACTTGAACCTCAGGAAGAACTTCCTGATGGTCAGAGCTGTCCGGCAGTGGAATATGCTGCCTTGGAGCATGGTTGAGTCTCCTTCTTTGGAGGTTTTTAAGCAGAGGTTGGATGGTCATCTGTTGGGAATGCTTCGATGTGTGTTCCTGCATAGCAGCGGGTTGGACTCAATGGCCTCTGGGGTCTCTTCCAACTCTATGATTCTGTGATTCTATGATGTTCTGCATGGCCCTCAGCTACATGGGGCTTCTGGCCTACATTAGTTTTACTGTGGCTTTCTTTGCCAGGAAGTTGCCTGATGCTTTTAATGAAGCCAAGTTCATCACCTTCAGCATGTTGGTATTTTGCAGTGTGGGGGTGTCTTTTCTTCCCACTTACCTGAGCACCAAAGGGAATACATGGTAACTGTGCAGATCTTCTCCAGTTTGGCCTCTAGTGCTGGATTGCTGTGTTGCATTTTTCGCCCCAAATGTTACATTATTTTAGCGAGACCTGATTTTAACACCAGGAATCACCAAGTAAGGAAAAAGAATTATAATAACAACATATAGATTATTAATTCTCTTTGTTAATAGAAAGCCTTTATCCATTGCAGAGATTGATAATATTCTATAAAACTGAGAGGCCTCATTATCTCATTTAGGAAAAAATGCAGATCAGTCTAAGGCAATATCAAGATCTCCAACTCTTTGCGCAAATTCTTGCATTATCACTATTGATACTAACAGAGGATAAACCTAAGTATTATAGAATTAGTGAGTAGGATTGATATTTATATTCACCATTCACCTCTGACTTCAGATGGGTAAACAGGTTGAGCTATAGAAATTTCAGAAGAAAACTGAACTAAATATGGAACACTTCTTTAGAATAGGGCATTATTCTGACCTTAAAGCATGATTGGTTTGTCATTGTTGTTTTCCTTTATTTCTTGGCTTCTTTTTTTGTCCTTCTTTCTAAAACATGGGTCTATACCCACTGGTGACATCAATTTGACTTTTACATTTGTAAGCACTTTGCATCTTCTCTGTACAGATGGCTCCTGATTCATGCCAGGCTTGTTTTCCTGGATATGCAGTGTTAACTTTGAAGAAAATGGGAGAGCTAGTTCTATAGAGAATCACTGGAGATCAGAGGACGTGTTGTTCAGGACCTGAAGTAGCCACAATTTTAGTAAAGTTGTTCTGCCCACCACCAATTTTTAAAAGGTAGCCTAAGGCCCCATCATATTTTACCTCTACAGGCAAGAAAATATTGTGACTGTTCTCCAGAGAGACCAGGATGTGCAGCAACTCTTAATCCCAAGATGGTCTGGCTGGGGTGAACTAGCTTGCCATTGTCAGGATTTGTGGCTCCTGTCAGAAAGTATATTCCAGATGTATATTAGAATAGATCAGGCAGCTAGCTTAAGCGTTGCTAGAGGTCGTTAGAGTGCTACAATAGCATCAATTGCCAATTGCTGATTGCAAATATTTATCCATTTGAAGCTTGCTTGTTTATTTCAGTGCATTAAATATGAAATTGCTCTATTGCTTACTACTACAACAGAGGAGGGGGAGAAGGTCAGGAGGGAGCAACAGTGTGGAAAGAAGTCGTGAGAACTGGAAATGCTCAAAGATAAGAAGGCAGGAACATATTCCAGCCTCAAAGATGAAAGTGTAAACTGTGAGTCTGGAAAAGTCTGGAATGATAGGACAATGTGAGATTTATAATCCTCCCCAATCACAGCTTTGCACACCTAAAATTTGTATGGAAAGGTACAGAACCCGGACCACCATATATGCACTAATCTCAGCAACTTCAAATGAAGCATGCTGCATTTCTTGCTTTGCTAAAAATGAACACTTTTTTTATACCTTGAGTGAAGTTTGTGGATATTACAGGCATTATACAGCAGTTTCTCTTCTATGGAGTACACAGATAGTGAAAAATATGTCAATATAATGTTCTGCTACACTTTCTGTAACAGGCTTCCCAGGTGAAGAAAGCACATTGGGAAGGAAATCAGCCTGTCTCCTTTTCTACCCTCTGCAGCAACATTGACAAAGCAGAGTTTAGTTGCCCAACCCCCAGAACCTAAGCAAATAGAATAAATACCTTCTGGCCTCATTGGAACTCCAGAATTCCAATTTATTCCTCCCTCTCATGTCCTTCCTTCAAAGCAGGTGAACAGAACCCCTTCCTTCTGACAATGCCAAGGCTACAGTTGCTTCCCCTCCTCCCCAGTCCTCCAAACTAGCCAGGTTAAAGAAAACAGATCAGTCACCTTTTCTTCCTGCTCATACAGTGATCTGGTAGTGTATTTAAAATGGTGTAGGGCAGCCACAGAGGCACCCAGCAGTCAGAGCTTGCTACCACTTCTGCAGCTGCCCTACACCAATTTTATAGGAGGTTACTGTTGAAGGCTGCCTCACAAAGCTGTGCAGTCTCACTCTGAGCCTTGTGAAGCTGACTTGAGCACGCATGATATTTTTGTATCCTGGAGGGGTCCTGGAACCAATCCCACTGTACATAAGTTAATAGAAGAGCCCTCGCTACTGCATACATAACAAAAGAAGAGAGAATTTTGAACCCTGGGATACTGACTTTGGGCAACCTGACTTACTGCTTTCACACAGCAACTCTGATTGACCACTGTAAAGATCTGGAGGACTTGTATCATCTCACGTAGCCCTTGGAAAGTTTAGCAAAAAGGTCATGGTTTGCATCTTTCTGGATCCTCTTACATTCCATCACACTCCCTTAACTCCCTAAATATACTTTATAGTTCAGCATTTATTATCACTCTATACTATATTCAAATAAGTGAGTTTATATCCACACAAAAATAAAAGTGAATTTCTCTTAATCATGCTGTAAAATGTTTCTCTGTTTTCCTCTCCTCCTTCTTTATGCTGCAAGAGACTTAAACCAAAACTTCTTTGAATACTACAGTTAAAACAGTGCTACTTCAAGGGATGTGGCTCAAATGTGTGTGGCTGAGTATGAAGAAATATGAACATCTACTAAAACTTTTCCATTTCCAACCTACTTTTTCATGACAATCATTCCCAATTAGCAAAATAGTTAGTTCTTTTCAACAAGACTGTGCAACTTTATGAAAAGAAAATTAGATAAATTAGATAAATTATGGGATGGAAATGTAACCACATAGTTCCAGTCTAAAATGAACTCCTCATAAGAAGAGCAAGAAACACTTGAACAACAAGTGTTTGGACAACAACAAATAACAAAAGCAATGCTCCAGCAATTAGAGGAGCAGCAAGAGAAAAACACTACATAGGCAAATCATAGCAAGGCCTGAGTTGCTTCGTGTATAAACTGAATAAGAATCCAGTGTAACAGGTGGAGAAGAGATTCCTCTCCCACTCCAAATGGTCTCAATAGTCTTTTTGTGCATCAGAGAAACAAAAGGAAAGATTCCTCCCCCTCCCCCTCACATCAGCATCCACAAGAATCCAAGATTTCTTGTAAAGAATCCAAGATTTCTTGTAAAGAATCCAAGATTTCTTGTAAAGAATCCAAGATTTCTTGTAAAGAAGAGACTGCTTTAGGATGTGAAGAAGGCGTTCCTCCCCTCCCTAATGTCCAAAATAGTCCAAAAGTTCTCAGCTGTAAATGTCTGGGGTAGAGAGGATGTTCTCCCTCACACTGCTCCCCCTCTCAAAAAAAAAGAGATAATCTGACTGTTTTTATAGGCTGAAACAATAGTTTTCAACTCTCAGGGTTTTCAGGATATCTTCTCAGGGTGGCAGGCAGTTCTTGGGTTGATGCTCACTTGAGCTTACAGCTTTGTTGGCCATCTGAACCAGTTGCCTTGAAGCTGCATCAAGGGGGATTCTTGTATTGTAGGGGGAGATCCTGGAGAGAGATTAGTCTTGAGGCCTCTGCAGGCAAAGCTATGGGCCATACAGCATAGGAGTGCCAAAGATTTATGAAAATCAATATTGTCATGCCTTATGGGTATGCAATGCCAGGAGAGAAAAAGTAGTATTTCCAAATTGAAAACACTGGAATCTGCGGTAAAGGTAGATGGCACTTAGTATATCAGTCTGCTGGTTTCTCAGGTGCTGAATTAGACCAAATCTGCTGTGCCCTTCAGTATGCATGAACAAGGAAAATCAGAGAGCCCCCGTCACAGTGGGCCAGAACTCCAGAGTCCAGAAAACCTGGCATTTCCAGATGCACTCTCTTCTATGAGCATCACCCTCTTCGAGTGTGTCAGTGATGCCCCGTGTGAGGAGGGTGGGTGGACATTTCAGGCAGCTGCTTCCCAATCCACAGAAGAAGAGAAAATGTTGATTGTTGCAGCTACTGCCCAGTTACTGGGGACTAAGGGACTTTCATTGTCCCCACGTAGCTCCTAAACTAGGGGCTACACAAGACCATGAATACATAACAGTCACAAGTACAGAACTCCAGGTTAGGCATCCATAACTAACACACAGCATTCCAGCCAATATTGCTTGAATCTCAACTTTCTTTGTTTTATGTGTTTTCAGTCTTTTGTGAAATGCTTTGGGTCCCAGTCTGGGACAGAGATGGGATACCAGTAAAGTGATGAATGAAAAGAAATGAAATGTCTCCTCTCTCACTCTGTCTCTCCAGTTTCTAAAACATTTAAGAAAGGTCCTCATTATTTTGCACGCTGCAAGATGTTACAAGACTGGTCATCGGTAAGAAGTGAGACAATGCAAATAGCAGGAGGCAGTAGGGTGTGGAAGCAGACTGTAAGAAAGACATCAGAGTCACATGAACGCCATTGAATGAAGACTACAGTTTGTGCAGGCCTGTTTATTTATGTAAAATTCAGTAGGTGACAATATGGACAGTTCTTGTTCTTCTGTACTGTCTATTCATTCACAGTTTTTAGTAACCCTAAACCTCAAGCAACCAACAAAAACAATCTGCCAAAAAATCTCAGCATTTTTTTTCGGAAGGAGTTTTCCTTTATCTTCCTCTGAGGGTGAAAGAATACTGCTTGACCAAGGACACCCATGGGTTTCATGGCTAAGCAGGGATTCAAATCTCTGACACCAGATTTATTATCTACGGCACAAACTACTATACAACAATGATTCTCACGCTATACTCTACCTGAAGTGTTTTCTCTTTTTTTTCCCTTTTTTCCCCTCTGTCCACTTCTATCTACTCTTTCCTCTTCATAAATCCATTTATTTATAAAATGATCCTCAACAGTCAATATGCAAACTTTCTGAACTCCTGAGATTAGTCTTTATTGATGTGAATACAGACTCAGTCATATGCTCACAACAGACTCCTTGAAATCAATCAGAAATTAACTCATTATCATATTCCATATATTTGAATGGGTCTACTCAAAGTGCATTCAAGCCTGGATCTAACCCAATGCAGGAGATACACTTCCATTAATTTTCCTTAAGCCTGAGAATACTGGAAAGAGAAGTTATTTTTTCCTATAATTACTATAATTGTAGCTCTTAAGTAATTTTAACCCAAGATTATCAGGAAATCAGAATCACAGAGGAATGCATTTCGGGAGCTTACTGGTACACTCTGCTACATCTATAAAGAGTACTCTTAAAACAACCTGTTGGAGACTGTTCTGGACGGCTCATTGAAGTCAGGCAGGACTTCATCAAAAAGACTTTGAAGACGGATAAAATTCAGAGATTATTTCAGCTTTTCGTGAACATTTCTAAGCTCACCTGAAGACTGAGGGTGTTTCTAATGCTGTTTATATTGAAAGTATTGATCAAAATGGTTGTGTGCAGGGGTGGCTGGAGCCAAGACTTGCTACTAGTCAGGCAGACATCATTACTCCTTCTGCTTCTGTTACTAATCCAGCTGCCTCATAATGCTACCACAAATTGGAACCGAGGGTGTGTTTGGCAGAAGACAATTCAAGGATACCCACATTCCCCTCAAATTGAAATTGTCATTGGTCAATTTTTCTTTATTTCACTTTCATTTTATGAAGAGCTTTCCTTTGATGGAATACCAAAGGAGAAAACAACAATCTAGTAAGTGACTCTTTCATTATAATTCAGCAGCCTTTGCATTGCACAGCTCTGATTCAAGTAGCTTCTGGAAATAGAAAGAGAGGATTCCATTCATTTTCTCCTTTGAAAGCTAAGCCACTGAAGCCACAAACAGGAGGTGGGGAACCCTGAGTGTCCAAATGCTCTTGGTTTCAACACCCATTAACCTAAGCCAGCATTTCCAAGATCCAGGAAAATGAGGGGTGTAGTTTATCCATTTCTGGAACCTTGACAATTTAAATATTGCATTCCAGGGTACTGAAATGTTCCTCATTTCCCCCCTGTAAGTCTTACTTTAGAAAGGAAAAGCCACAAATAGTTTTCTGTGCACAGAGAAAAAGAGCTTCTTGAGGAGAAAGCCAACCCCAATCCATTGCTCCTCTCATGTTAAAGGTCAAAGACTTGTATGGTTATTTATAAAACTATGCATTTACTTATGGTGGGCATTAATTCATAAAACTGTCACTCTTCCAGGATATGAGGTTTGAAAAGATTGTACGAATTTGAAACAAAAGTTTAATGAACAATAACCCCATGAGATCTCAAGGGAGGTCATGGAAATGAATTTTGTACAAAATGTCATAATCTTTTAAAACAATTTGAGATATGGTCAGAGGGAATTAAAAATTAAAGGAGATCATTTTTTCAGTATGTACTCTGAAATATATGACCTTTGAGGTACGTAAGAGTTGCTCTCTCTAACTCCTTTGAGTGGCATACCATGACAGTTTCTTATGCAAATTTAAAACCACTTCTTTGTATGTGAATAAGCTTGATGATGAAATGTTATTAGAAATTAAAGAGCTCACAAAAAAATCCAATTTTAGTCCACAGCCTAAATATTACCAGCACTACTTTGCCTTTCAATTTGCCATGGAAGAGATTAACAAGAATGCCTGTCTGCTATCCAACTACACACTGAGTCAAAACATTATATTAAGTTCTTTCAACGAAATGGGAAGGAGCCATGGGACTATGCGTATGCTTTTCACAGTACGTGGCAATCCCCTCAACTATGTCTGCAACAGGAAATACAAGCTCATGGCGGTCATTGTTGGACTCATCCCTCAGAACTCCAAGCAGATGCCTCACATCTTAAAAGTCTACAAGATGCCACAGGTATGCCTATTCACCAAGACAAAGAAGGGCAACTACCAAGAGAGTTAAAGGGAAAGAATTGTTTTTAGTACTACTCATTCTGAATGTCAAACTGGGGGAAGGCTTAATTTCCCATTCATTGTGTCCTTGTTCCTATTTGTCATGTGGTTTCACATGTTTTTGTATGAGGGACACTGGGGTGGGTAAATGTCAGTTGGTCTTATGCATTTCTCTCCAGCTTCCTGCAGTATCTCAACATTATATTACCACTCTCTCGGTCAATGTAATATGTTTGAACTGTGAAGTAATGAGAAAAAATGATGAGAGGTTAAACTTTGCGTTGGGACATATAGGCAAGGATATGGGCACAAGCCTTCCACAATTTTAACTCCCTCACAAACAAATCCTCTTCTGCATACTATCAATTCTTGAATTTTTTGTGTACTTGTGCAATCTTACCTTTAAGGCAGCTTTCGCCCCCTTCAATATTTGCAAGGCAACCATTTCAACCAGCTTCATTTTCTATCTTACCAAACCTTGAAGGGACTTCATTTAAAGCTGAAGACAAACAGAGATTTTTCTTCTAAAAACACTAAAAACACAACTGCCCTTCTCGCCAGCTCACTTATAGCTCCTTTGATTCTGCATTAGATGATAAAACTCAGTTCCCTTTTGTCTATCGGATGATGCCAAAACTAAAGATTCAGTTTCTTGGAATTATCAATCTCTTTAAACATTTTGGATGGACCTGGATTGGCCTCCTTGTATCAGATGATGACAATGGAGAGATACTGTTGAGAACTCTCATTCCTCAGCTACTCCAGATTGGTATTTGTTTTGCTTTTAGGGAAACCATTCCAACAGTAAAAGAGCCCTGGAAAGAATTAGTGCAAGGAAAATTACGTTATCATACTACCCTGAAAAAAGTAGGCTGGATGATCACGTCTATTGAAACCAATGTGATCCTTGTTCATGGCAACTCACAGAGTATGGAGAGTTTGCGGATGATTCTGTATATCAATGAGCATGCTTCAAAAAAGCCAACGGAAAAAGTTTGGATCATTACAAGTCTGTGGGACTTCACAACTGTACTCCATAAAAACTTTTTCACATCCTTGTCCTTAAATGGCACTTTGTCCTTTGCGCTGCACACAAAAGATGTAGAAGGTTATACAAAATTTCTTGGGACAATAAAACCAAATTTCTCACTTCAGCTTGATCTGTTTTGGTCCATTTTATTTTCCTGTTCATTACCAGCAACTGCTTTGCTTGTATCATTTGGAGTCAAGTGCACTGGGAAAGAGAAGCTGAGTAGTTTACCTGAATCTGTCATTGAAATGAGAATGACTGGACAGAGTTACGCTATCTATAATGCTGTTTATGCCATAGCACATGCTTTCCAAGCTTTGTTTTCCTCAAAATCCAAGTGGAGAGCACAGAGATATGGAGGTGAATGGGACCTGAAGAATATTCATCCCTGGCAGGTAGGAAAATTTTCTTCTCCTCACTCAAATCGCTAATGACTGGTACAAGTGTGCATGGTCTAAGATCACAAAGAGGGGGAAAGTTCCACTCCATTCAGTTGGGGAGTTCAAATGGAATGATATCTCCCTTCCTTACAGGAAGGACAGTGGACAATCACTGTTCCTCAGTATGAATGCCCATTCTGCATCATTGAGTGTAGCCTTTTCCCCATCTTCTCTCCCCAAAACATTCTCTTTCCTCCTCTCTGACAGCTTCACACCCTCCTGAAGCACAACCAGTTCAACAATACTACTGGAGAGGAAATCTATTTTGATGACAATGGAGACCTGGCAGCTGGATTTGATATCATCAACATCATCACCTTCCCCAATCGGTCCTTCACCAGATTTCCAATAGGAAAGATGGACCCATATGCACCGGTAGGAAAACAGTTCATTCTCCATGGTCATTCCATCAAGTGGAATCATAGGTTTCAACAAGTGTGTATTTTTATTCTTTGTTGGCAATTTCCATATCCGAAAATGTGTAACAAAATAGTGCTGACTGTTATTAGGAAACCATAATTTATATATTAAAGGGAGAGGTTGTGCGGTTGGATGACACACTTGCATTATGCAATATTTTAATATTCAAAAGTTTGAGAAATTCTGGTTTAAGAGAAACAGAAATAAAAATACATTTATTACTAGCTGGAAAACCAAAATGTAGTGCCAAATCCCATAAATATATCTTGAACACCAAGTTTCTATGAAATCATTAGTCTAAGAACCATTTTCTTGGCCTTCAGTGAATCATTCCTCACCAGAGGATCCTGTGAGTCAAGTATAGAGAAAGAAATAAGACTGGCACCCAATCTTAGGAAAGGAAAACATTCCAGGGTTTTGAGGTTTTCTCAAATTTTTCAAGAAAGTCTGCAGAACTGAGAGGAATTAGATGTTCTCCACCATAATTCCTTTTATTTTTGGTTTTTTTTTTCTCTAGGCAATTCCTCTATCCACATGTGTTGTTGTCATTCTGGGCAGAGGAAGGTCATTCATGAAGGGAAGGAGATTTGTTGCTATGACTGAAGGTCACCCAAAGTCAAATACTATAGCATTCACTTCCCTGGCAGCAAGGACAATGTGGGATTAACTTTATACAGAAAGTACAAATGCAGATTCTGGACAATTCAACATAATCTATTTACCTTACTTTTGTTCTATATCTTCAAATCATTTCCAACTTAAGGCAAAGTTTTCTTGGAAAAATTTGCTCAGGGCAGTTTGTCTCTGCCTTCTTTTGAAATTGAGAGAATGTGACTATCCCAGGCTTATCCACAGAGCTTCCATGACTGATCAGAAATTCAAAACTAGGTTTCCAGAGTCATAGTCTGACATTCAAACTGTTTCACCATGCTAGCTCACACCAGCAATGAAGAATCTGCATTTAAAATGGGCTTTAGGATTATTGTATCTCAGAATACTACGGTGGGTAAAGTTGAGAAATGTCTGAGGTTTTGGCTGCAAGCTTCCTGCTTCCTGTATCACTGTGCATCCACCGCACAGAAGTAGGTTCCTGCATCTTGAGGCTGAGAGCTAGAGAGATGCAAGAGGCTTTGCTTTCCCTTCTCCAGATACTCTGCTGTGAAGCCTTTTTCAGTCACATTATTTCCAGAACTGATAGAAAGCAAAAGGGACGGTGCCATTCCAGGCAGCTGGTGGTACCAAAAGTAAGTCCGATACTGGGTGGAGTAGGCACAAGAAGTCGTGAACTGGTCACCTTCCCGGACATCTTTTGAAGCAGGTGTCTGAGTCACTGAGTCAGAGAGTCCAACTGCAACTGAAGAAGATTGAAAGGTAAATTAAGAGTTTGCTTCTCATAAAGTTGGTCAGTTCCCATTCAGGGACCATTGCATTTTGTATAAAGGAAGCTTTACAGTCAGGTGTGCATAAAGAAAAAACATCCCTTTTCCCATCTCTTTTTAGATGGTAAAACTTCTCTGAGCCAAGAAGAGAAATTGTCACATTCTTAGTGATATATAAGTAACCTCAAGCACATTTTCCTGACTGAGACATGGGGACTAAATAGTTTCTCTAAATAAAGAAATCAATAAAATTGCATCTGCAGAAAGCATTCATGTGGGAAACTGATAAATCACCTGATTCATATTTTAAATTCCTTCCTTCCTTAGTTCTTTCCTTCACACACTACTGTTCCATGCGAGATGCATGGTATGTATGTATTTAATTTTTGTTATATGCTGCCTTTTCTCCCAAAGTGGGACCCAAGACACCTTCCAAAAAAGTAAAAAAACAAAAACACATTTAAAACATTTAAAACAATTAAAAACATACAAAATTGTAAAAACTTTAAATTTTACAAAGAAAACTTAATAAATAAAATCTCCCCTGCTCACCCATTAAAAGCCTGCTTGAAGAAAACTTGTTTGAAAATTTCTGGTTTTCTGAGGCCATTACAAATAAAAAAGCCCATTACAAATAAAAAGCCAATTATCAAAAGAATGACCACTACAAAACCACTACACCTTCTTGGCTCTCTGTGCCTACTTACGGTGGTCTATGGGTCTACTACACTATTTCAATAGATTTACTGCAGTGGGTTTAGCCTTCACCCTTCCTATTTTCATTTCCAGAAGTAAACACATCTGATCTTTATCTCCCTCAGGTGACCCTTTATCCTGTAGCCCAATAATCTCAAATCTGGCTTTACCAGATTTGAAAAACCCAGGGAGAGGAAGAATGGAATCGAGTATCCTGGAAGTCATCATACTTTATTGGCTGAAACCCCACACAGAAGCATGGTGAACTGCAACTTATGGCAGGGCGCACTTGAACTTTTCTAATGCTAACAACAACCTACTTACACGGGAAATGCAGTCCAAAGAAGAAGAGCAACAGCCTCCACTGAACTAGACACCTTCTTGAGCCCATTCTAAAGGAAACAGAGAGTCTTGCGGGATTGTTATCCTCCTTGGAGATCACTTTCTCTCTCTCAAATGGTGAAGAGAAGTACAGGTTGCTCCTTCCCTGTTTCAGAGAATTCTCCACTCTTGTATGCTATTGTTTCTTTTCCTGTGCAAATCAGAAGGAGGGGCTTTGTGGCTAGCTTAAGAGGGTCAGAGATCTCAGCTGGCAGCCCTCAAATCTTCTTCAGAGAAAAGAAGGCTCTCTGAGGCCATCTAGTGAGGGAAAAAGTGAATGATTCTTTTTTTTAAGAAACCTTTCCAACACCAGGTGAGGCAACCTGTTTTAGATAGAATTTGTCTGTTACCCTAAAATGTGGGAGACCTTGAGGTCAACCAGCACTGTCAGCATCTCCTTAGAATTTGGGAATTATAGCTCAAAGGAGGCCTGCAAGAGGAAGGTAATGATAGGATCTTTTCGCCTGTGTATAGCAGTACTAACTGCAGAGAGGACTCTAGTTAAAAACCAAACAGAGTATTTTATTGGGAATTAACAAGCACGCAGGAGATCAGACACACTCAAGGTTAGTGAAAGGAGAGGTGAGAAAGACTGGATAGAGATAGATTTTGGATAAACGGGGTGATACTTACCAGTCCTGGAGCGGAAGGTTGAAGTGAGGTGGCTCAAACAAGAGTTCAAGGGTAGTACTGAGGAACAGGAGTCTCAGGTGCATGGTGATGTCCAAAGTGCTGCAGTGTGCTGGGGCAGAAGCTAGGGTTTATATACCCTATTTCCTACCCTGAAGGTGAGTGTGTGGACAAAGCAATAATGACTTTCTCACAAAGCTGACAAAGAAATCCAGAATGGGTTGATTGTCTTAATTTTAGGTGGCAAAACATTGATGGGAGTCATGACAATCTCTTAATGTCTGGATGAGCAGGAGGATCCAAGAAGGATTTCCTGTAAGATAGGAGACAGCAGTTCTCTGATTACTTCACCTGGGCAGTTTCATCTTCCATTGTCTTGGTTGCCTGTGCTATTGAAAGGATTATCACAAGCCCATTAATGCTGGGCTTTCCACCTAATCCTCTCTGAACTTAAGACCTTGACATGCTGAGGTCATCCTCATCTGGCTATGCACTTACAGCCAGAACATTCTCCAAACATGCTTTCTTTTCTTTTTTTTTTTAATTAATTTTATTGTGATTACATCATATAAAACAGGGGTGGGCAATTATTTTTTCCATGGGGCCACATGAGAAACTAAAAATATTGTGGAGGGCCGGGCCAAAAGGCTGAACTCAATTCTGCATAATATTAATTGTATTTCTTTATAAAAAGCAGTAAATAGCATTGTTTTGACAAGCTGGTATGAGTATATGTTATAGTTAAACAATGAAAAAGTGAGGTTGCCTTACAAAAAAATGTAATTTATTAAATAAAATTTCCCAAAACAATGGTAAACGAAATGAACATTTTTCACTATTTGTGACTCATATTAGTGAAAATTTCCAGTCACATTCATTCATACACATTTTGAGTTTCATTTACTGTTGGAAAGAGGTTCTTAGCATTCTCAAGACATCACAATATTGTCTTTGTACTCCAAATATTAAGCAAGATACATCATATCGAGCTGTCACTAAACATCACTGAACTGTGACTCTGAGAAAAAGGCTTCCAAAGAAAGTGTCCTAGTTCACTGCTAGTTGGTGCCTTTACATGCCAACGTTTGTAGTCTAATCACCTCATTTGGTGTTTTTAAGTTCTCTTTTCTTGTTCAATGAGAGAAATCTAGTCTTTGCTGGGCTTTAACAAGTGCATCAAAGTCAGGTTGAATGTCTGAGGTGGAGATGCGAAGCACAGCTGACAGATGATCATCAGTGAGAGAGGATCTATACCTGGATTGCGTGAACTTCATCACTGAAAATGTTTGTTCACATATGTATGTAGAGCCAAAGAGAACCAACATCTTCTGAGCATGTCTCCTCATGTTTGGAAAGTTCTCCTCCTTGAGAGAAGAGTAGAAATCTAGCAGAGATCCTGACTTAAAGTGCTCTGCCAGTACTGCATCAGACTGCAGGTCGATGAGTTCCAGCTGAACATCACTGGGTGCATTAGCCACACTGCAGGTAAAGGAAGAGGAAATCAGGTGCATTTCATCTTTGATTTTTCTGAGATCTTCAAATCGCCTTGAAAACTCACCATGCAATGCTCCCAACATGGATGAGTACCTGCGGAGGTGATCAGCTGGTGGTGTGACTTCTTTCAGGGTTTGCATGTGAGTGAGAGTGTTGCTCTCCAGTTGGCTTGAAAGAAACTGTATCTTCGTCATGAAAGCCGTCACCAGGCTGTGCATTTCATGAACAAAAAGGCCCTTGCCTTGCAGTTTGGTATTCAGTTCATTCATCAGTGCAGTCACATCAACAGAAAATGCAAAATCTGCCATCCAGTCCTCATCTGAGAGCTCTGGGAAGTCTTTACCTTTCTTCTCACAAAACTCTCGAATCTCTGCTTTCAGGTCCCAGACTCTTTTTAGCACTTTGCCCAGGCTGAGCCATCTGATAGCTTTGTGGTAGCCAATGTCACGATGCTCGGTCTCATGCTCCTCCAAAAGTGTGACAAACTGTCTGTGGTTCAATGCTCTTGCCCTGATGAAGTTTACAATTTTAGTAACAACATCAATGACATGGTCAATTTTTAGCACTGATTTGCATAACACATGTTGGTATATAATACAATGCAAAAATACCAGTTTCTGATCCACGTCGATTTCAGTCACTTTATCTTGCATACGTTTCAAAAGTCCGACATTTTTTCCGGTAAGATTTGGACAACCGTCCATTGTGACGCCTGTCAGTCTGTCCCATTTCAGTCCCAGTGTGTCCATGCACTCGTTTACCTCCGTGAACAGATCGCTCCCTGTCATCGTTCCTTTCATTGACCGCATTGCTGCCAGCTCCTCCGTAATCTTGAAGTCCGGTGTTATCCTGCGGACGAATACGAGTAACTGGGCTGTGTGGCGGACATCACAGCTCTCGTCCAAAGCCAAGAAGAAAAAGTCGAAACGTGCCACTTCACGTTGCAGCTGAAGCTCCAGATTCCCCGCAATGTCCTCGATCCTTCTAGTCACGGTTCGCCTGGACAGCGGGACTTGCTCAAATGCCGCTTTTTTTCAGGGTATATTAGTGCTGCAGAGTCCACCAAGCACTCTTTGACAAACTCCCCCTCCGAGAACGGCTTACTGTATTTAGCGATTTTGTGGGATATCACAAAGCTGCTCTGGGTTGCTGCATCCCTGGCTGCGTGAAGTTTGGTAAAACAGCCTTGCTGCTTTTGCAGCTTAGCTAGCAAAGCTTCTGAAGTCTGCGCCCTTTCAGCGTCAGTCGAGTTTTTATATTTCTCAGCGTGTTTCGTCTCGTAATGCCGACTCAAATTGTAGTCCTTAAACACAGCGATCTGCTCCCCGCAAACTAAACACCCGGCTTTACCTCTGACTTTGGTAAATAAATACTTAGCAGTCCAATTCTTTTTGAAAACCCTGCATTCGGCATCTACCCTTCTTTTTTTAGTGGACATTTTGAGGGCTAAAGTCCTCTTGTGACAAGGATCCAATCATGTGCACGTCTGTCATTATGCACGTGAATAAAAAAAAAACTTCAAAATAAAAGCAATGCAGCTTTAGACCATGCATGAGGTAAAGTTAGAAAGTATGTTTATTTTGTAATTTCCAATTAGCCTTACATGGGCCGGTCAGAGCCAATCAAAGGGCCGTATGTGGCCCTGGGGCCGTACAATGCCCAGGTCTGGTATAAAACAACATTTCTCATTGTACATTTTACCGAACTATTACCGCTATCTTCCACTCCTCTCTGGATTTCAATAATGTTATTTCATTGACATATCAACATTATGCATCACATTGCATGTGTTAACATACACGATAGATCCTGCTCTTCGACCCTACTTTACATGTTCCATGATATTCCACTGATTTTTACTTCTAACCACTCATGCTACCATGAATTAAGAATTATTACCTGGCAACACCCAACCCATTTCCAGAACAATTCGCCATTCTTTGTTAATCTCATCATCTGATTTTCCTTTTAATCTCTGAGAGACTATATCTGCATTCCAATTTTCAATAAAAGTTGTCCACCATTGCTCTATTGTAGGTATCTGCTCAGTTTTCCATAGCCTTGCGTATTCAATACAGGCTGTTGTAATCATATACATTATTCACCAATATTTCTTTGCAACAGTTCCATTTAACACATGTGTCATATTTAATAAGTACAGCTCAGGTTTCTTATCAATTTGTACCCTCAATATTTTACGTATCATATTATGTATATCATTCCAATATTTTTAGCCTTAGGACATGACCACCACATATGAAATAGTGTTCCAACATTCTCCTGACACTTCCAACACTGACCTGTTCCCATATTATATATCTTCTTTAATTTTTCTGGTGTCATGTACCATCTACAAAAAGCTTGCAATAGTTCTCTTTTAGGTTCTGAGCTGCAGTAAATTTTTGTGTCCGTTGCCATCTCTGTTCCCAGTGCTCTAATTGAATTGGATGTCAAACACGCTTTCAACCACGAATATATCTAACTTATGAAAATATTGCACACCTCAAAGTGGGAGTGTTGGGTGTGGTAACAACTCACCACCATTTCACAGATGAAAACCAGGATGCATATGGCCAAGCAACTTCCAAGTGTGGTCAAAACACCAAAAGTAATTGATGAGGAAGAACATATACACTAAGAGAAGCTGCAATAAATTGCTTTTGCCTGACCCTCCTAGGAAGGGGCAAGAATTCACCCCCTCCTCTCCTTTCCCCACTGCCAAGTTAATTGAGTGCAAACTCCTTTTGTGCATCGAACTCAGCTTGCAGCAACTGAAGTAAGCTAAGGAACAAAGGAGGAAAGTGGGAGGACAGAGAGAAACTGGGGCATTTTGAAAGCAGCTGATAAAGTGGGATGGCAGAGTGTTATTGTCCCTTATACACTCCATCTTGCTGCATGACAAAATTGGCAAGAAGTCTCATTTTATAAAAGTGGGCACATTTGACTGTAAAAGCATGCAGCAGGTAGGATACTGACTGTAAGCATGGGCTAGGTCATGATTACCTCAGCATAGCCAGGTCATAAACCTTTAACTGGAGTCCTACAGTTAGCACTGATATACACAGATGAAAAGATCCTGCTGTTTCCGCACTCTTGCAGGCCTCCTTTGAGCTGTAATTCCCTCAATTTTAAGGAGACGCTGGCACCACTGGAAAACCTCAAGGTCCCCCAACGTTTGGAGGATTAATCAGGACTGTCTCTGCCAACTCAGGACAGCTGAAGGGTGTGCGTATGCCTTCAAGTTGTCTGATGACTTATGATGTGCATACTTCTAAATTAATCTTCACACTGAGAACACAAATCTTTTTCCAAGAGATTAATGCATTCTACCATCATAGGGGCTTCTGGCTTCATAGGAGATGGAGGCCAAAACAGTTCCTAAAAGGAAGCGCTTTGTAACTTCCAATAAGGATGCCAAATTGCCTCTGTTTTCATATTTTTGTTCCCATCCAACTGAAGGTCATGGAGTCTGCCTGCTTTGTCTACTCACACTTTCTGTAGCATCCAAAATGTTGTTACAAGTGTATTTGAGAACCAACGTGGTAGTGTAGAGGTTTGAGTGTTGGACTAGGACACTTGGAGACCAAGGTTCGAATCTCTGCTCAGCCATGGAAACCTACTGAGTGAACTTGGACAAGTCACATTCTCTCAGCCTCAGTGGAAGGCAATGCCAAGAAAACTCCTTTACAAGTTTGTCCTAAGTCAGAAATTATTTGAAAGCTATAACTAGACTTTTTCTGAAATGTAACCTCTAGAGAAGGGGGAGTGTGGCCCCTAAATTCAACTTTTGTGAGCCCCATAAGTCCACTGACAGTCATCTGAAGCCACCCAAAAAAGGTCAACTTTTGGGGCCCAAACCATTTAAAACGACGCACAAACATGGCAGTTTGAATTTTTCTAGCTCCCTCAACTCCATTGTCTTTATTTCAGCTGTAAATCAATATAGAATTGTGAATGGGATACTGTCATATTATTTGTGGTGTGTCCAGAAATGAGAATATGGTACACAAGGTTCAAAGCCATGGTCAGCAATGGAAACTGTCTAGATGACCTTAGGAAAGTCGCATTCTCTCAGGAGAAGGTAAAGGCAAACCTGCTCTCTTGCCAGTCGGAAATGACTTGTAGGCTTACTAGAGCAACATAAAAGTAATAAACAGATAAATTGCTGTTATTTTAGAACTAGAAACTAGAAAAGACTATTTGGTGCAATAATTAAATGTGCCATCAGGACTGAAAAATTTGAAAAACTTCAGCTGGCTAACTTTCATCATCCTCTGAAAAATGAACAGTCTCTGGTGCCCTCTCACAGAGGCAAGCTAGAATGACATAGCTGAAAAAGCATCCATAGTGGAATACACATTACAAGTAGGGATACTAGTGAAACATGCCATGGAATCTTCTAATTTCAGGTTTTCCCTGTTCCAAACTTCAATGAGATAGCCATGTTGGTCTGTTGGAGCACTCCAATGATACTGGACTGCCTCATCTCAGTGGAATCTAATCTGTGGCTGGGGAGGAAGAATGTCTTGCCTTTGGAATTTATGGAGATATTTACACAGATTCTTGCAAAAAACATTGTATTTGTTTTAACATGAAAGAGAAGCAAATAAAAATACATAGTGCATTTGGTTGCTCAAAGTTTTCATTCAGCTCATAGCTTACATAGCCAGCACAACGCAAAAGTATGGTATGTAACCACAAAGTAGGGTCTCTGCTTGGAATGGAAATAATATTTGCCTTTATTGGTTTTGTT
Source organism: Iguana delicatissima (assembly GCA_948472985.1). Taxonomy (NCBI): domain Eukaryota; kingdom Metazoa; phylum Chordata; class Lepidosauria; order Squamata; family Iguanidae; genus Iguana; species Iguana delicatissima. The sequence goes on from CAOKZL010002016.1 coordinate 141,663, forward strand.
AGAGAGTGGGTACATGAAGTGGCTAACTAAGACCAAGCAGCACTGTGACCAATGGCTATAGAGGACAAACTGGATTTTTATTATAGGAACTCTGTTAGAGATAGGAAAGCTCTCTAATAATACTAGAACTAGAAGAATAGGCCTCAGTTAGACTCACTTTTGGAACAGCAAGATAATAAAAGGGAGGTAGAAAAAAGAAGTGGAGAGATTCTAAAGAATACATCTCAGAAAGATTAGGAAAAGACAGGAGGAGATTTCGGATCACTGAAACCCAGTCGCATAGGGACGTGGGGGCGAGGAGGGAAATTCACCCCAGGTGGCAATGTTTCTGGGGCGTCCCAGCCCGTAGCCATGCCCCTGCACCCCTTGTCCACACCCCCACACACCATAACCATACCCCACGCACAGTGGCCAAACCCCTCGCACCATAGCCCCATCCCCCTCCCGCTTCCCCTCCACAAACTCCAAGCCCCATCACTGCTGAAACTTGATTTAACCCTGGCCTTCTTGCTTTCTGTAAGACACATTTAACTCCGGAAATGCTGGACATTGTTATATTTCCATCAGAATTCTAGTACGAAAATGAGTTTCCTGACAGTTGGGAAGTCCAATTGGGAAGCATAACTCAGAGGTGAGAATTACAATAGCTTTTGCTCAGAATTCACACATCCTCAAAGGTACTTTATTATGTGCAGAAATAGATGTGGGATCTTTGCACAGCAACCATGGGGTTTTTGCAAAAAACTAAACAAGACCCACAAAACACACTGTTTCCAGATCTCCATGTGGCAGGGTTTGTGCAAGATGGCTATTTTCTGTGCAAAACCCAATTATGTAGATTATTGTCTGCTGCACAACCCAACAAATTGCACATGGTATACCCTCCAATGGTTCACAGATGACAACTGCAATACGTTATATCTGAGTGCAGTCAAGATTCCAAATGTTATTAACGAGGAAGAGCGCACAAGCTAGGAGAAGCTGCAGCAGTTTGCTTTCACCTGAGCCTACTGGGAAAGGCAAGATTTTGTGCCTTCCTCTCCTCTGCCTGCTGCTGAGTTGAGTACAAATTGAATTTTGTCCTTTCAACTAATTTTGAAGCAACAGTGAAAGGGGAAAGTTGGTGGGCTATGTGGAGTGGGGGAACTGGGACATTTTAAAAGCAGTGTAAAAAGGGAAATGTCAGAGGATTATCCTGGACTGTCCCTGACAAATTGTAACAGTTGGAAAGTATGGCATGACTATCTGGAAACAGTGCTTTATGCACGCACGCATACACACACATGCATACCACACAAGACTTCATTGTCATCCCGCTAGCAAAAAAAATATGTATTTCTGTGCAGACTAATTTCCCAAAATACTTAGAGATGAACAAATGCCAAGCAATAACGTCACAGAAATATTGGTTCTGTCTGCAACAGGGAGAAAACTGTAGAAAGAGAGAACGTATCTATGCGTCCCTAGTTTCAGTCAGCAATTCCGCACTGTACTTCTTAGTGAACGTGAATTATGCTCAGGCGGGATTTTGCTTGGACATTTTTATTTGGTAAATGACACTTCTGTGGAATGTTCTCTGGCCCCTTCCCCCAAGCCAGAACCAAGTATAAAAGCAACCCACAATGATTCTGAAACAAAGGAAGAGGCTAATCTTCAGTTTGGTTCATTGCTAAATTTGTTTAGGAGTTGTGAAGTGGATGGGGAGGGAAATAAATGTAGCTTTCAGCTATAGCTCTTAGCCCCTCATGCCCCTGGTGACCCGCCTTCTGCCCCACCACCATCTTTAGGGAGAACCAAATGCTGTCTGTGTGTGCCTTCAAGTTACCTGTTAATTTATGGTGACCCCAAGAATTTCATAGGGTTCTTTTAGGCAAGGAATGCTCAGAGGTGTTTTTGCCAGTTCCTTCCACTGACATATAGTCTATGCCACCTGATACTCGTTGTCAGTCTCCCATCCAAGTACTACTCAGGGATGACCCTGCTTAGCTTCCAAGATGAGACAGGATTGGGTACCTTTAGGGTATTCAGGCTCCCTACTGCTTCTTAAATGTAGTTTCTGGGGGTACTTGTGTTCTTCATCCCAATGGAGTAAGCATAAGCCCGGGAGAATGTTACTGACTGAACTATATTATCTCAGGGACTGTGGTGGATTAGGAGGTGATAGATAAATGCTTTAAATAAACAAACAAGTAAGCAGACCACATTGAGCTCAAAAGGATTTATTTCTGAGTAGACACATATAGGACTGCACTATAACCTGCTATCTTCTACATGTGTTTGTTTTGCTCTGTGTCCTTCCCCTTTTGCACATTTTTGATTTGCTTCTCTTCAAGCCAGCTTCACTGTGTCACTCACAGCACAGAAATAGACAGCAGAGTCACTCAGCTGGCTTGCAGATTTCTCCATGTTGAAGGTCTTTTCTTTTGCATTCCTGTTTTTGTCATGGGTAGCACTGAAGCCTTGAAGATGCCCTTCATCAGAGTCAGCTTTCCCAAGATCCCTCAGAAAGAGGCTGAGAGCTCCTCCAGGATGCTGAATGTACCAGAATGGATCTACTGTAACCGACGATTCATAAGAACAATTGAGAGAGACACGGTCTCCTTCAGTAACAATCACTGTGCCTTCTGTCTGTTTAACGGACTGTCCAACCATCCTTTCTGTGGAAGAAAAAATGGTGTCAGAGATAATATTAAGTGAATGGGGTGGCTGAATTAATGGGAATCTTATTGGTCATTCAGTTCTCCTCCGTGCAGAAAACCCAGAGGTAGAGCTTCCCCAATGAATGGCTATCCAGCCTCTGCCAGAAGAAAACCTCTAGCAAGAAGTTCTGGCTTGGAGACTCAGACAGCTACAGTCCTAAACCATAACTTGTTCAAGCTCTGCTCCACCACCTCTCCAAAAAATGGGCTCCAATATCAAACTCAGTGTTTAGAAGTTTCTCCTAATAGTCATCTCAAATGTATCCTCCTGTAACTTAAAGAGAAGGAATTAGAATCCCATTTAGTCATCCATAGCTCTGTAGCCATCTTGAAGTCTTCAACAATGAATCTTTTCTAGAGCTTAAATCTGAGCTTTAATTTTAACAGAGCCTGAAGGGCCAGATTCAACACCTTGGGCAGCAAAACTCAAGTTCAGATTCAAAACAAAAGTGGAATCACCATCCCACTGACATCTCTAATTCCCTAGTCTGGGAGATCAATCCTGGAAGATGTGAACTAATGCTCAGGAAGACAGTAGTTCTAACATGTGCAGAGAACAGCCTCTTGATACACTACAGAATGAAGGGATAACTTAAGCCTCAGCACATCTCTTATTAGAAGCCAAACACTGGAGAAAAGGCATTGTCGAGATGTCAAAACTCAGTGTAAAATCCACAGCAGAGTTATGGTTCCATTAACAGTGGAACCATCAGTTTCCATTACAGACATGGCTATGTAGGCAAGGCACAGACTGAATATGCAGTTTAGAAATTTTTTAACAGCCAGCGTCGGTATCTATGAAACAGCAATACAGACCTTAAGATCAAGGAGGAAATCAACCAGCACTTACTCATGAAGACTGACACAATTACCAGAACCAAGGTTGAAAAAAGAGGCATTTTCCCTTGATCAAGCAGGTCGACCCAAGAAAGATTTCAAAAACGACTGGGAAGAATTGGGTTCTGATCAGCTTCTAGGTGCTTGCCTTGCATAATCCATTCCACATAATGCAGCAAAACTCAGCTGGTTGGTTCGTCTTGGCAAGTGATTTCTTACCTCCTTGCTCTTGGTAAGTAATGCACACCTTCACACAGGAAGTGGAAGGATGATAGACCAGGGATATTGTGGTTGGCCACCAGGGTTTCTTTTATGTGCAAGGCGGGGATGGAGGTCATGTCTAGCATTTTCTTTGCACCTGGCTCCCAACAAGAAGAGCAGTGACTCAACATCACCACCTTGTGTCTAACTTTTCTCATGGCTGGAAAGCATTGAAAAAAACCTAACTTTTCTCTTTGTTTAAAGGGGTCAGAATGTGTCCAAAACGGAGGGTGTAGCACATGGGGTTTGGTACAGGAGTGCAGTGCATCCCTTTGGTGGTTCAGAATACCTTTGTCCTGCATTGTACTGTCACAGCCCTCCCTAATATAGGATACATTTTCTTAGGGATGGGCCAACCAAATCCTTGAATCCTCAAATCCTTGGGAAGGATTTGAGATTTGCAAATCCAAATCCCTGTGCCAAAGTAGGCAAACCGAATCTCTCAAATCCACCAATCAAATAGTTTGTTGGAGACTGAGATGCTTGAAAACCTGGGAGAGCAGATGCACAAGGGGAGATGGCAAGTAGATGAGTTTTTCCCTTGAAGTAATAATGGCCTTTGCTAACAATTTCAGAAATTACTTCTGGGGTAGTATTCTAAGATATTTAAATTGAACATTTCATATTTAAGTTCAGCACTTGACTGAAAGGTACAGTCTTAAGATTTCAAGGACAACTGAAAGATTCTTTTGCAGAGCTCCCTTGCAAAAGCTCTTTCATACACAATTCTGGGGTTTGTAGTTTTACCAGGTGTTACAGCCTTCTCTGCCAGACTGTGCTGGTGCATCATCAAATTGCAAACCCCATAAGGAGCTATGCAAAGAAAAGCCAGTTTTGACCTGGATTATCTCTCTACTGTAGTATGTGGCTCTGTTTACACAGGCAGGAAAATGTGGGATTAATCCACATGTTCCTGCCTGTGTAGAAAGGGCCTTCATGTCATTTCCAATCTGGGGAAATCCTGAGGCAAAACTATCACAATTGCAAAACTGTCCAATTTATTTGCCATGGAATCCTGAGAGAATCCTGAGAGTTGGAATCTAGAAAGGGGCATTTAGAATTCTCAGCCAGAGTGCTCTAGGGCCTCATCAGATTACAGACTCCAGGATTCCATGGGGTGGAATCATGGCAATTATAGTGGAATGATAGTGTGGTAATTGGCTAGTATGAATGGATCCGGAGTATTGCTAAATCTTTGGTGTGATTCAGTACAACTCTTCTTCCATCCTTCGTTAGTTCAGATGGCATCCAGGATGCCAAGAAACCAGAAGAACACGGGCAGCACAAAACTCTCTACGTTTTGGATAGGCTGCAGGTCTCTTTGTAGCACAGTGCCTCAGAGCACAGAAATAGATAGCAGAATCATCAAGCTGGGTGCTGTTCCACACTAAGAAGGTGGTTCTTTCTCCTGTGTTCAGGCTCATGGCAAAATGGCCAAAAGATTCTGTTTTAGTGGAATACAATATGGCCATAAACTGGATCTGGCCATCTGAGGTCTGTTTGTACCACAGAACACCATTTTGAGTTCCTTCATAGGAGCAGTTGAGCTGGACAGCTTCTCCCTCCTTGGCAAAAACAAAGCGGTCTTTCTGGGAGACCGATTCTTGGCCTGAAATGCCTAGAAGGAAAGGACAGTGACAGGAAGACTACTGTAGAGTAGGCAGGCTGACCACAAAAGAAAAACACAAGGTGATATAGTGGCTAGACCATAGAATCAGGTGAGCCAGGGCCAATACTACATTTGACCATAGATGGTCCTAGGTCAGTCATGGCCTTACCCTGAAGAAAGGAGGTGGACCATGGGTGCTACCTTGGTCTTAATGGAAGAAAGATGGGTTGTAACTATAATTGAGAAATGAATTAAATCACAAGAAAAAAAACTTACAAGAACTACAGAGGGAATTCACAGGAGAGGTGAGAAAGAGAGGAAAAGGTAACTTTGTCAGACTTAGAGATGGAAAAAGCATGTTCAACATATTTTTCCTTGCCTTTGCTTACTTAGGTCTTAGAGCAAAACGGGGGTGGGGGAACTGACTGAATGTGAAAGATTAGGCTATTTTTCCCTGTGAAAACCATCTGCAAAATCACCACCTTGGATCGTGGCTAACTCAGGATCCAAATGCCTTGGGACTTCCCTAGAATGAACATACCTGTGGAGAGAGCCAAAAGGAAAGCAGCAACCTTGGTCACTGGGGAGTTCATGTCTTCTGTCGCTGTCACCAGAATAATGATGATTGCACCTCTGTGAGTCTCATATGTAGCCACACACAAAGACAACACTTCTCTTGGTGGTTTTGAGCTTCCTGTCTTCTGAGGATCAGAGATATTTCAGACTTTGCTGTATTCACACAGTATACGTGCAGCATCCATAAAGCGTAGATGCTCAAAGATGGTCTTGAGGAGTCACTCCTATATTAAGAAAACAACAAAGATGGATAGTACATTTACCATTATTCACTTGCAAGCTGAGAAAAAGGTTTCCCAACAATTCAACTGTTGTGATTCTTGCATATAGTCAAGCTGTTTCTGATTTATGGATACCCCAAGGAGAACTATCGCAGGTTTTTCTGGGGCTAAGTGTCTGTTTGATGTCCTGTGGGTTCCCGCAGACAAGTGCTGAAACAAACTCTGCTCTCCAGGATAGCAGTTCAAGATTCAAACCACTACACCATATTGGCTATCCAACATCTTAAATATCCTCTCACAAAGAATATTACAGCCTCATGGTCATTATCTTGAGCTCCTGGGTTTGGACTAGGATGGCGGAGACCCGGGTTCAAATCCCCACCTTGCCATAGAAACTCACTGCATGACCTTCTGCAAGTCACACTCTCGCAGTCCCAGAGCAAGGTAAAGGCAAATCCCTTCTGAACAAATCTTGCCAAGAAAACCCCATGATAAGTTCACCTATCAACCTGAAGGCACACCGCAACAACAATAAATGTAACAAATAAATAAATGCCTCTTATTTTAGAACTAGAATAGGCTGTTCAGTGCAATAATTAAACATGCCGTCCAGACAGGGGAAAAAAAAATTCAACTAGCTTTCACCTCCCTCTGAGAAATGAACAGGCTCTGGAGCCCTCTGATGGACAAAAGCTAGCATGACACAGTTGGAAAAGCTTCCACACTGGAATGTGCATTACAGCGAGGGACACTGGGAAAATGTGCTGTGTTGTCTTCTGGTATCCAGTTTTCCCAGTTCCAAATTTTAACAATATAGCCACATTGGCACTCCTGTGATACTGGACACCTCATCTCTGTGGATTCTGTGGCTGGGTAGGAAGAATGCCCTGCCTCTGAAGTTTATGGAGATATTGACACAGATCCTTGCAGAAAACATTTCATTCCTTTTGAAAGTGATGGATGACAATGAATGAGTTGTAAATAAAAGTACATTATGCATTCAGTTGCTCAAAGCTGTCATTCAGCTCGAAGGTCATATAGCATAAACAACTTGGGACTCAATAACGAGAAAAAGTATGCTATACAACCACAACATAAGGTCTCTGCTTGGAATGGAAATAATATTTGTCATTATTGGTTTTGAGCACAGTGTATTCATGCAGTGGTTAAAGGTTATGATTTAGTGGCACTGACAGCAATGGCTATAGAAGACAAGCAGAAGTTCTATTACAGGAACTCCGTTACAGATAGGAAAGCTCTCCAGGAGTGCTAGTCAAGGCTGTTCTAGAACACGACGAGTAGGTCTAAGTTAGATTACTATTCAAAGCAGTGAGATAATAAATGGAAGATAAAGACAAAGGTGGAGGGATTCCAAAGAATATATCTGAAGCAGTGAGGATAGATGTTTCAGACATGAGGAGATTTTAGGGCACTGAAACACCATTTTAACCCTGTCACTCTTGCTTTCTCTAAGACATGTTTAACTCTTGAAATGATGGACATTAGTGCATTTCTATCAAGTTTCCTGCCCAAAAATGAGTTTCCTGACAGTTAGGAGGTTGAGTTGGGAACCATAACACAGAGATGAGAATTAGCGCAGTTTTTGCTCGAAATTCACAGATTCCAAAAAAAATACTTTACTATGTGCAGAAATATACTTGGGTTCTTTGCACAACAATCATAGGTTTTTTTTGGGGGGGAATCTCAGGACCCATTCTTTTGCACCAAAAATACTGTTTCCAGATAGCCACATGGAGAGGTTTATGTAAGATTATTATTTTCTGTGCAAAACCCTTGCAGCATGGAGATATACATGCAAAAATAACTACATGGAGTTTTTTGGTTCATAGGTTGCTGTTTTCTGCACAAAATCTCAGCAACATTGTACATGGCATTACAGTCTCCCTCTAGATTCACAGGTTTGACCTTTGCAAATTTGATTATTTGCAAGGCTTCTGCTTGCCCCCCCTCCCTGCCCATTTTCCTCCTCTCATTCCCTTGCATTCCTCACCCCAGGCTTGCAAGGCTTCTGTTAAGGCTCTCCCAAAGAGACATTTTTCCCTTTTAGGGAGCAAAGCTCCCCTCTACTGCTGAAGCTGTGTCCTCCCTGCCATGTGGCTGCATATTCTGCTGTGTAATGGCTGCTGGTTGGTCAGGTCCCCTCTTTGCTCCTACCCTGCTTTCTCAAGATGGTGACCGTAAGTAGCTAGAGCCCCAGAACTCTGTTCTTCTCTATCTGAGGGGAAAGTACCAGTAAGTAAGTACCTTGTATTTTTTGTCACCCACTCCTCCAAATGCCAGATGCAGAGGCAAAGGAATGGGAGGAGGGACGCTCCTGAAAGGAATGGGAGGGGGATCACTCAGGGAGGTATTCATGGTTTTTCCACTTTCATGAGGCTTCTGCACTCTGAACTCTTATGAATGTGAAGGGGCCACTGTGTTCTTGTTGTGTGCTTTCAAGTCATTTCTGACATATGGCAACAGTATGGTGAACCTATCATTGGAAACCTTCCAACATTTCACAGATGCCATGGGATATACATGGCCAAACAATATCAGAGTGCAGACAAGATAGCAAATTGTATTAATGAAGAAGAACACAGAAGACAATAGAAGATGCAGTAGTTTGCCTTTGCCTGAACCTGCTGGGAACAGAAAAATCCTCTTTCCTCCTCTCCTCTCCCTCCTGCTGAGTTGAGTGCAACCTGACCTTTGCCCTTTGAGTTCAGCTTGCAGCAATTAAGGCAAGTCAAGAATGAAAGGGGAAAGTGAGAGGAGGAGGAGGAGGAGGAGGAGGAGAGAGAGAGAGCAACTGGGACATTTTAAAAGCAGCTTGACAAGTGGAATGACAAAGGATTCATCTGGACTGTCCCTGCCAAATTGAAACAGTTGGAGGGCATGCCATGACTATCTGGAAGTAGTATTTTATGCACACACAGACTTGCACACACACACACTGCACAAGACTTGATTCCCATGCCCACCCTCAAAAAATGTGCGTTTCTGTGCAGACTAATTTCCCAAAACACTTTGAGATGAGCAATTACCAGGTTATATCTGCACAGAAATATTTGTTTTGTCTGCAGCAAGGAGAAAACTGCAAAAGCTGGAGTGTATACGCATCCCGACTCTCACCCAAGGGTTCCCCCCTGTCCTGCATTCATTAGTTCTTAGCGAATGTGAATCATGGTCAGGCTGGATTTTCCTGAGACACTTGCATTTGAAAGAATAGGCAAATAGTGCTTCTGGGATCTTCTGTGGCCCCTTTCCCCAAATCAGAACCAAGTATGAAAGTACTACCCAATACTTTTGAACCAAAGGAAGAGACTAATCTTCAGTTTGGTTCATTGCTAAATATGTTTAGGAACTGTGACATCATTGGGGAGGGAAATAATTGTAGCTCTCAGCTCCAGCTCTAGTACCCCATGTCACTGGTGACCTGCCTTCTGCCCCACCACCACCTCTGGGGAGAACCAGATGCCCTTCGTGCATGTACCTTCAAGTCACCTGTCGGCTTATGGTGACTTCACCAATTTTCGTAGGGTTTTCTATAGCAACGAGTATTCAGAAGAGGTTTTGCCAGTTCCTTCCTCTGAAATAGTCTACAGCACCTTGTATTCATTGGCAATTTCCCATCCTGACCCTTCTTAGCTTCCAAGATCAGGCAGAATCTGATGGCTTTAAGGTATTTAGACCCTCTACTGCTTCTTAAATGTAGCTTCTCAGGGTATTTGTATTCCTCACCCAGATTGAATAAATTTGAATGTGGGAGAAAATCACTGAACTTCATTACCTCACAGACCCTGATGGACTGGGAAGTGATAGATAGATAAATGAACAAAGAAATAACCAGACCAGATTAAACGCAACAGGATTTACTTCTGAATAGGCATATAAAGGATTGTACTGTAACAGGCATGGTGAGTTCTGGTATGATAAAGGTAAAGGGAGTCCTGATTTTGATTATAATCATGTAAGACATGCTTAGTTAAGAATATGGAATAGGTACCAACCAGGGTTATGCCCTAAGATAGCCATGTGGGTTCATTGCAAGAAGCCTTTTATAAGAAGGAGAAACAGAAAAAGAAAAGCGGACAACCTACCAACATGTTTTGGACCTTGATCAAAAACCGTATACAATTAGGTCAAATGAAGAATTACTGTCAGAAGATTATAGTTTTGAATGGTTTTCTTGCAGACAACTAATAGAAAGATTTAAAATGGATTTTTTAAAATGTATGGCTTTGAGTTCAGTAAATAAGAATTTGAGAAGCAATTGTACTTGAATGATTAACATTTGATTGGGAAGATGTACAACCATTTCTTAAAAATGGAAGAGGAACAGGTCTAAGACTGTCTGATAGAGTTGGTACAAAATATTGGACATTACATACTGGAGGACCAATGGGAGAAAGTGGGGTCACAGGGAATGAGGCAACGATCTTAAGGATAACTTTTACAAGATGATTCATCATTGATATTTGACACAAGAAAAATTGGTGAAGATCCATAATAATATTCTCAATGTGTGTTAGAAATGTGAGCAACAGGTGGAATCTTTTTGTCATTTAACTTGTGAAAAGGACAAAAAAAAAATCTGGAATCAAATACACTGTATATTGCCTAAATTCTGAAAGTCAAGCAATTGAAACCTGAATTATATTTGTTGGGACTGGTGGATGATTAACTGGAGAAGAAGTATCGAGAAAAATGATAACATACGACTGCTGCAGCAAGATTATTATAAATGCAGAAACGGGAAAATACAGCAATACCAGTGACAGAAGACTGGCTAAAGATACTAATAGACTTAGTTGAAAAGGGGAAATTAACAACGTTGATTAGAGAAAAATTATTGCTAATCTTTTTAAAGACTGGGAACCCGTAATAGTCTTTTTTTCCCAAGAAAAAGAGAATGATGTGTTCATTGTAGATTTTGATAATTTCTATAACCAGAAAAATAGGCAGTAGAAGTTAATGAATGGTACTTATAATAAGAAAAATTAGTTTACATAGTCATGCATAATCTACGTTAGGAAAGGTGGAAGCCAAATGTAAATATATTGTTTCTTATTCTTTATTGTTTCATTTTTTCCTGTACTCTCTTCTTTTTCGATTTCTGTTTTCCCCTTTTTCCCCTCTATTTGTCCTTTTTTAAAAACGGTTCTTCTGTAACACTCTGTCTAATACATATGTTTGATCTGTTCTGCATCCTTCCCCTTTTGCATGTTTTTGATTGGCTTCTCTTCAAGCCAATTTCACTGTGTCGCTCACAGCACAGAAATAGACAGCAGAGTCATTCAGCTGGCTTGCAGATTTCTCCATGTTGAAGGTTTTTTCTTTTGCACTCCTGTTTTTGTCATGAATAGCACTGAAGCCTTGAAGATGCCCTTCATCAGAGTCAGCTTTTCCAGAATCCCTTAGAAAGAGCCTGGGAGCTTCTCCAGGATACTGAACATACCAGAATGGAAATGCTGCAACAGATGATTCATAGGAACAATTGAGAGAGATAGGGTCCCCTTCAGTAACAATCACTGTGCCTTCTGTTTGTTTAACAGACTGTCCAACCATCCCTTCTGTGGAGGAAAAAAAAAAGGTGCCAGAATTAATATTCAGGGAATGAGTGGCTGAACTCATGGAGATCTTGTCGGTCATATGGTTCTCCTCCATACAGAAAACCCAAAGATAGAACTTCCCCCTGTGGATGGCCGCCCAGCCTCTGCCAGATGAAGACCTCTAGGATGGAGATAGAAAACTATCTACTTTGCACTATAACTCCCTAGATCCCCTGGAGAGGATGGTCCTTGACCATGCTGGCTTGGAGATTCTGACAGCTACAGTCCTCCAACATAACTTCTTCAAGCTCTGCTCCACCACCTCCCCAGATAATGAGATCCAATATCTAACTCAGCGTTCAGAAGTTTCTCCTAGTATTCAACTCAAATTTCTCCTCCTGTAAGATAAGGAGATGGAAATGGATTCCCACTTAGCCATGCATAGCTCTGTGGACTTCTTGAAGGCTGGGACAGTGAATCCACTCTGGGGCTTACTCTGAGCTTTAATTTTAACAGAGCTTGAAGGTCCACATTCAATACCTTGGGCAGTTCAACTCAAGTTCAGACCCAAAACAAAAGTGGATTCATCATCCCACTAATTCCTTAGGCTGGGAGATCAATCCTGGAAGATGTGAATTAATGCTCAAGAAGAGAGTACTTCTAACATGTGCAGAGGACCTCCACTTGATCTACTACAAAGAGAAGGGAAAACTTAAGCCTCAGCACATCCCATATCAGAAACTAAGCCCTGGGGAAAGGATATTGTCCAGATATCTAAATTCAGTCTAAAATCCATAACAAATTTATGGCTCCACGTGATGGTGGACTCACCAGTCTCCATTACAGACATGGCTATGAAGGGAAAGGATACAGATTAAATAGGCAGTTTAGAAACTCTTTAGCAGCCAGCATGAGTACCTATGAAATATTAAAAAAGACATGAAGATCAGGGAGGAAATCAACCATTACTTACTGAAGAAGACCGACATGATTACCAGAATCAAAGTCCAAAAAGAGGCATTTTCTCTTGGTTGAGCAGGTCAAACCAAGAAAGATTTCCAAAATGACTGGGAAGAATTTGGTTCTGATCAGCTTGTCCTGCACAATCCCCTCCGCATAACAAAGCAAAACTCAACTGGGTGGTTCTTCTTGGAAAGTGATTTCTTCTCTCCTTGCTCTTGGTAAGTAATGCACTTTCACACAGCAGGTGGAAGGAGGAGAGACCAAAGAATGTTGTGGTTGGCCACCAGGGTTTCCTTGATGTGCAAGAAGGGGGTGGAGGTCGAGGCCTGGCATTTTCTTCGCACCTGGCTCCCCAAGAGAATAGAAGTGGCTCAATATCACCACCGTGTGTCTAACTTTTCTCACTGTTTAAACCAGGGGTGAAGAAAACACAGACTGGGAAAAGCGTGCAGCCTCAAAACCCTTTTCTGTGGCCCGTGTTGCTCCCTAAGGCAAAATTGCAAACCAATAGAGACCATTTAAAAAAAAAGAGTTGACTTTTCATTGTTCAAAACCTACATAAAGAGAAAAAACTGCAGCAGAATGTCCCACATTGGACATGATATGTCTAAAAAGGAAAATGCAGTTCATGGGACTGGATACTGTGCATCCCTCTGGGAAGCCAACCCTCTGGGTGCTCAGAACACCATTGTCCTCAATTATACTGTAACAGTCTCTTTGTCTGTTGCTATACATGTTGTATACATGTGTGTGAGAGAGACAGAGAGGGAACTGGCATTGTTTAGTCAGATTATTACTCCAGGAAGCCCAGGTTTGATTCCCTGGTTAGCTATGGAAACATACTGGGCGATGCTGGGCAAGACCAACTTTCTCAGCCTCAGAGGAAGGCAAAGACAAACCCCTCTGAACAAATCTTGCCAAGAAAATTCCATCACAGGATGACCCTCAAGTCCCCATAAGTCAGAAACAATTTGAAGACACACAACAATAGCAACAACAACAAATACCATTGGCCCTCCACATTTGTGTGTTTGACTTTCACAGATTTGATTATCTGCAAATTTCTTCAACCCCACCCCCCACCTCAGACATTTCTTTTCAGAGGAAACTTTCCCTCTTGGCGGCTCCAATCAGGCCATTAAGCCCTTTCAAAAGCCACCTCTGATCCTCCTCCTCTTCCATCAGGCAGTGCCTGGCCAGCTAAGGATGACTCACAGCCCACTTTCTCAGCACCGCAAACCCTCTCCTGATGCCCACCACACGCACACACACACACACACACAGAAGAAAGGAGATGGGAGGACTAGGGCCATGATGCCAACCCTCCTCTCATCACCTTTCCCTGACATCGTTTGGACCCTGGATGTGCCTTGTTCCCACCATGCCTCTGCCCCCTTCCCACAGAGACATATGTTGGTGCCAAGTCAAGTGGGATGTGAACCCACTCAAAAATTGTTTATGATTTCCAGCGAAGCAGGTGGGACTTGAACCCACAGTTGGCAATCACCCAGATGACTCTAGTGGGACTCTAAACCACAGTAAATGGTCACCCTTAAAAAAGAATTTAAAAAAACACATGGGGACAAACCCAAAACATAAGATCTTCACGGACCACCCTGAGTAGTCCACGTAGTTGTGGGTGGGCTCTAAGCCAGGCTGGAAAGATTCCCAGCTTTGGCCGAAGAGACTTCCTCTCTCTCTCCACAAGAATGTAGTCAAATGACCTCTTACATCATCAAGGAGAAAAAGATGCTTTATTGAAGAAAGGAGAGATTTTATATAAATTGGGGATCAATGAGCTGATAGAGCATACAGCGCGTGTGCAAGAATATTAAGAATATTTGCTTTCCCAGGACTAGCATTCTAATATATGGTTGATAATACGGTAACTTCTGGTTAACAATGAACCCTGTATCACATGTGCATTTGCTCAGCAGTGAGGTGTAAGAAATATTGTTACAATGATCGTTGGGACCCCAGGCTGAGAACCTAGGCATTGAGCCTTGCCGATTAATGTCAGAATAATTTTAAAAGAGGGCATGGGGCTAACAACCTTTACTACCTTTAATGTTAACTAGAATTCAAAATGAAGGACTTTAGTTAAGCAAATACAAAAAGACAAAGAGAGAGTTTCTTTAGCTTAGACATTTAAGCAGGCAACACCCTCTGTGAATTAAACTGTCCAGGGCCCGGAGTCTCCTAACAGCCCTGCAGCGTAGACCAGGGGAAAAGATGGGAAACACTGCCCATTTTGTCTGTACTCTTTTACTGCTAACGCACACACATGTCCTGATACTGGTGATTTTTCCACATTTGCAATAGTCCTGTACTCCCAACCCTAACAAATGTGGAGGGCCAACTGTAGGTGTATATTTACTTTTTCTGAAATATAATCTCCAGGCAAGGATGGGAAGTGTGACCTGAAGCCACTCCCAAACAGTTCAATAGTTGTTACTGGTAAACGTCCTAAAACTGCACAGAACTCCCCCCAAAACTTCTACGTTTATTTCAGCTGTAAATTAACAGAAAATTGTGACTGGGATACTATGATATCATTTGTGGTGTGCTCAGACACACCAGTATCGCACACAGGAGTGCAGGGGCAAATCTGCCCCCTGCAGTCGTTGTTGTACTGTGAGTTTGTTTCCTACTTATGGCCACCCTAAGGTTAACTATCACGGGTTTTTTCCGGGGCTGAGAGTGTGTGATGCACCCAGGGCCACCCCGTGAGTTTCCTGGCCGAGCGGGGAATCCAACCTTGGTCTCCAGGGCCATAGTCCACTGTTCAAACCACTATAACCCACTGCCCCTGCAGGGGGGTTACCTCTATTCCCAACTCCAGTGGAATAAACATGAGCTGGGAGGACTGACTTTGAGGAAACAATGTCAGAGGGAACACGTTCCCAAAATGCATACACATCCTTCAAGATGTCAATTTCTCATTCTGCTTTAAAACCTTGGTTCACACTTGCAGAGCAGTCAGTGAACCACGGCAGAAGATTTTGCAACGGGGGGGGGGATCACTTGGCTTATCAAACACTGGAGGAAAATTACCTCCTTGCCTCCAGATCGCATGGACACACACACTGATGTGGGATAAATATCTTATCTGGGAAGGGGAAAGGCTAAATACAAAGAATTAATTCAGAGAGTGCTACATCCACACCTAGAAAAGACCACAGGGCACTGAGAAGCACTAAACAGACTTTTGTGTATTTCTCTGCATGCAACAATTCATTCTTTCAGAACAAAGGCAACGAAGGGATGCTGCTTAACACATGCCCACCCACAAAACCCACCAATCAGATGCCTTCATTTTGTGCAGAGACAGTTCAGGATGGAGAACTTCCCCATCTTGCTGGGTTTCTGCACTAGCTGCCAACACATCTGAGCCACTGTGCCTCCAACGCACAGAAGTAGGTGACAGTGTCCGTGAACCAGATGTCTCGGATGCTCAAGCGGCTCTGGCACTTCTTCTTATCGAGGTCAGCATGGAAGTTGGCTTTGGTCTGAGGTGTCTCTTCCGTCAACAGAAACAGGAATGTAGGGCCTTCTCCTGGGTACTGCCTGTACCACTGTAAGCTTCTGAAAAAGCTTGCTTTGTACTCGCAGTCAAAGCTTACATCCTTTCCTTCTTTCCTGATTTCCGTGGGTTTTGCTTGACTCACATTATCCTGACCTCTAGTCCCTGGGTGAAAAAAACATGCAAGGAATTCAGTACAGTGCAAGAAACTTTTCAACAATTCTGTCTCTTTCAGGTTACTCTATTCTTCCATCTTCTTGGCACTTTAACAAAGTGCCAGAGATAAGATATGAAGTGAATGGGTGGCCCTTACCTTGACCTTTCTACCAAACTGTGGTAACAAATCATCTCTAGCATGGAAGGCTAAGCTAACATCTCTTTAAGGTTCTAGATCTTCTGGTTGCAGGGGAGGAAAGGAAACTAGAGAGGTACAAAAAACAAACCCACAGAGACACAAAATGGTGAAGTTCCAAAATACTGAGCCAGATATCAAGGCTTCAAGCAAAGGTTTTTCCTTACTTTTAGTGTGTATTTAGACGCTGTTTCAGAGAATCAGCTGTTCTCTGGATCAGGCAGAATTCTTTGAAACAAGTGAGAAATCTTCTGTGATCTATGTGTTTTGGCCTACAACTCCCACAATCCCTTACCATAGTCCATCATGGGTGGTGGCAATAGAATCTGAAACCTGAAGACTGCCTTGAGAGTCAAACATTCTCCAGTCCAGCTTTGCAATGTGGAGTATTTTCCACAGGGGGAAAGGTGAAAAACAAAATACTCCACACACATACCTTGGAAAAGCAATAACAGTAACATCAAAACTATCCAGAGAAATTTTTCCATAACCATTCTTGATTAATTTGTGAGAACAATGAGTGTTGGTTGATGTTCCCTAAGCTCAGAAAATGTCAAAAGTCAACCCTCAGAGGCTTCTTCTTGTATGCGACCTAGCCAAGCAGATGACTGTCTCTTCCCACAACAGAAAACAAAAGAAAACCAAGGGAAGAGGAACACAGAGTTTTAAAAACTGCCAGGCTCCCTTGGTTTGGAAGCAAAACAGTCCTCCTCGTGGACTTGCAGCAAAGAGACTGGCTGGAGCACTTCCTCAGCACTCCTGGAAAACCAGCTTTCATGAGCAGCTCCTCACCCATTCCAGTTGTTTCTTGGGAGAATCAGTATTTTATTTTATTTTATTTTTATTCAGAACTGGCTGCTGAAATGGTTTGCTTTTCTTCTACCTTCTTCATCCCTGTTTTCTTTTTATGTTTTACCTTCTACATCAGTCATGTAAGTCTCTGGGCAGAGGTTCTATTGCTCATTGACCAGCTGCCTCAACAGTCTTTTTTTGACAGAAAATTGGGATATAAAAATAAAGAAATATGAAAATAGCTGTAGGAGCCTTATTTTAGCTAGATGATGACGACGACTTTGGGCAGAACCCTCTATATAGGATTCCAGCTCCAATTTTTATTTATATGTATTTCTGTCCCACATTTCTCCCAAAATTAACACTAATTCAGTGGGACTCTTTTTGTACTCTTAAATACTTCAGATGGGAGCCAGGAGTCCAAGAACCCAGAAGAACCCAGGTAGCACAAAACCCTCCAGGTTTTTGGATAGGCTGCAGGCCTCTTCGTAGCACTGTGGCTCCATAGCACAGAAGTAGACAGCAGAATCATCAAGCTTGGTGCTGTTCCACACTAAGGAGGTGGTTCTTTCTCCTGTGTTCAGGCTCATGGCAAAATGGCCAAAAGATTCCGTTTTAGTGGAATACAGTATGGCCATAAAATGGATCTGGCCATCTGAGGACTGTTTGTACCACTGGAGATTATTTAGAGTTCCTTCATAGGAGCAATTGAGCTGGGTGGGTTCTCCTTCCTTGGCAAAAACAAAGCGGTCTTTCTGAGAGACTGATTCTGGGCCTGAAATGCCTGGAAAGAAAGGAGAATGTCCAAAAGACTTCTGTACAGTAGGCAAGCTGACCAAAAGAGAAAAACACAGGGTGAATATAGTGGCTAGACCTTGGAATCAGGTGAGCAAGGGCAAATAGTACATTTGGCCATAGATGGACCTAGGTCAGTCATGGCCTTACCCTGAAGAAAGGAGGTTGGCCATGGGTGCTACCTTGGTCTTAGTGGAAGAAAGGTGGGTTATAACTATAATTGAGAAATGAATTAAATCACAAGAAAAAAACTGACAAGAACTACGGAGACAATTCATGAGAGATGATGAAAAAGAGAGGAAAAGATAACTTTGCCAAACTTAGAGATGGAAAAAGCATGTTCAGCATATTTTTCCTTGCCTTTGCTTACTTAGCTCTTAGAGCCAAACAGGGGTGGGGGAACTGACTGAATGCAAAAGATGAGGCTATCTTTCCCTGTGAAAACCATCTGGAAAATCAAGGCCTTGGGTCATTGCTAACTCAGGATCCAAATGCCTCGGGACTTCCCTAGAATGAACATACCTGTGGAGAGAACCAGAAGGAAAGCAGCAACCTTGGTCGCTGGGGAGTTTATATCTTCTGTCACTGTCACCAGAATGATGATGATTGCACCTCTGTAAGTCTCATATGTTGCCACAGAGGGAGACCACAGTCCTCTTGGTGGGTTGATCTTCCTGTCTTCTGAAGATCAGAGATATTTCACACTTTGCTGTGTTCACACAACATATGTGCAACATCTGTAAAGCACAGGTGCTCAAACATGGTCTTGAGGAGTCACTCCTACATTAAAAAAAGAACAAAGATGGAGAGTACATTTACCATTATTCACTTCCAAGCTGAGAAAAAGGTTTCCCAACGATTCAACTGTTGTAATTCTTGCATATAGTCAAGTTGTTTCTGATTTACTGGAGACCCCAATGAGAACTATCACCGGTTTTTCTAGGGCTGAGTGTCTGATGTACTCAGGAGGTCCTGTGGGTTTCTGCAGTGTTACCCTGTTTACTGGGGGTCCCGGGAGGGACTCCAAAATGTGCTCAACTATTGGTGGGGAAAATTAGCTCAGAGCATTGCTTTAGCGTTACGACAGGCAGGGTAACTTAGCAGGATCTTGTAACCCAGTGTTTACGGGGTCAGGCCAAGTCAAGGAGCAACCGGTTTAAAAATAAAGAATGATCTTTATTAAATACAGACACACAATGTAAGCAACACAGATAACTAAGGAAAATAAAGGTGTGAGTAAGATAACGGGATTTTCAGAGGGATAGTTGGTTTGGGTGATATGAAACCTGTTCCTGAAGCCCGGAAGAAGATAGAGAGCAATGCTGGGGTTCGGTGTGGCTCAGCACGTGGAGCTGAGGGGAAGCTCGCCAAGCAAAGTGGCAGCAAGGCGGTCTGGAACTCGGGAGCGATCCAAGGAAGATCTCGGACTCAGGGGGTTTTATAGGGAGAGGTGTGACTGCAGGCTATGCCTTATTCAGGGACAACAATGAGTTTTGGGTGTGAGACAATGTCTCCAAAAGGTCAAAATTTAGCATGATTGAGTTAAGTCCGAATTGACAAAGAGGTAGACTGTATGCAAATGCTCAGTGCTTGGCATTTAAGCTTCTAGCTTGCCAAGTTACCTGCTCGGGACAGGGAGTCCTTTGTAAACAGCATGCATACATAATGAAGGTGTTTGCCGGGGAGGTCCCTGAAGCTGCAATCTGGCTATTTCTGGCTTGCCTGTACTGTTCGAGAATATTCCAGCAGTGAAGTGCCGAGCCTAGTTTTGTGCTTGTCCGGGGGCCTCACAAACACATGGAGAAGGATGGTATGGTAAGGCCGAATTATGATATCAACGGATATCTTTATGCTATCGCCAAGGAGGCCTAAACTGGAGTAACAGTAGACAAGTGCTGAAACAAACTCTGCTCCCCAGAGTAGCAGTTCAAGATTCAAACCACTACACCATTTTGGCTATCCAACATATTAAATATCCCCGCACAATGAATATTACAGCCTCGTGGTCATTATCTTGAGCTCCTGGGTTTGGACTAGGATGGGGGAGACCCAGGTTCAAATCCCCACCTTGCCATAGAAACTCACTGCATGACCTTGTGCTACTTACACTCTCGCAGTCCCAGAGCAAGGTAAAGGCAAATCCCTTCTGAACAAATCTTGCCAAGAAAACCCCATGATAGGTTCACCTATCAATTTGAAGGCACACCACAACAACAATAAATGTAACAAATAAATAAATGTCTCTTATTTTAGAACTAGAATTGGCTGTTCAGTGCAATAATCAAACATGCCATCCAGAGAGAAAAAAAATTGATAAACTTCAACTAGCTTTCATCTCCCTCTGAGAAATGAACAGGCTCTGGAGCCCTCTGATGGACAAAAGCTAGCATGACATAGTTGAAAAAGCTTCCACAATAGAATGCATGTTACAGCTAGGGATGCTGGGGAAACGTGCCTTGGAGTTTTCTGGTATCCAGTTTTCCTTGTTCCAAATTTCAACAAGGTAGCCATGTTGGTCTGTCATAGGTGGCACTCCTGTGATACTGGACATCTCATCTTGGTGGATACTGTGGCTGGGTAGGAAGAATATCCTTTCTCTGAAATTTATGGAGATATTGGCCTTTTCCGCACTTTGTTTTTAAAACGGGGCAGTGCGTCCTCCAGCGAGGACATTTGCACTTGGGGACAAACTGGGTCCGGACTACTTTCTGTAGTTTCAGACTTCAGCCCGCTCCGGAACGACCAGAACTGGTGGTTCTCTGTGCTATTGAAAGACCGCTTAAAACAGGCCTTTCAATAGCCCGGCGCACCCCACTCCATCGCTGCCCTCCTGTGTAGATCTGCAGACTCGCACCAGCGTGAGGCTGCAGATCTTCTGGGGGCGGGCTTCTGGCTGGCAAGCTTCTCCAGTTGGTGGAGAGCCTCCACCAACCAGAAGCCTCTATTTTCGTCCCCGGAGCAGTGTGTAGCGCGGGCACGCACTGCTCCAGATCAGCGTGGATCGTCAGAGGAAGCGCGCCAGTCTGGTGAGTAACAGACTGCCCCGTTTTCTTCCCAAAGTGCAAAAAAGCCCATTGACACAGATCCTTGCAGAAAACATTGCATTCCTTTTGAAAGTGATGGATGATGATAAAAGAGATATAAATAAAAGTACATTGCACATTCAGTTGCTCAAAGCTGTCATTCAGCTCAAAGGTGACATATCACACTCAACTTGGGATTCAATATCTAGAAAAAGCATGCTATACAACCACAACATAGAGTCTCTGCCTGAAATGGAAATACATATTTGTCATTTTTGGTTTTGAGAGGCAGTTTGTGCATGCAGTGGCTAAATGTTATGATTTAGGAGCACTGACAGCAACGACTACAGAAAACAAGCAGAAGTTTTATTATTGGAACTCCATTACAGATCGGAAAGCTCTCTAAGAATGCTAATCTTGGCTACACTAGAACCAGAGGATCAGGAGTCCGTTAGCCTCCCTTTTTGAGCAGTGAGATAATACAGGAGTGATGAAGAGAAGAGGTGGAGGGATTCCAAAGAATATATCTCAGGCAGTGAGGATAGGTGGAGGTTTTAGGACACTGAAATATTATTTAAACCCACCACTGCTGCTCTCTCTAAGACTCACTGAACTCTTGAAATGATGGACAGTGTTGCATTTCCACCAAGTTTCCTATCCAAAAATGAGTTTCCTGACAGTTGGTAGGTTCAGCTGAGAACCATAACACAGAGATAAGAATTAGCACAGAATTCCCAAATTCCCAAAGATGTGTGCAGAAATATACATGGGTTCTTTGCACAACAATCATTGGTTTTCAAGGGGGGAAAATAGCACAGGGCTCATTCTTTTGCACCAAAAATACTGTTTCCAGATAGCCACATGGAGAGGTTTATGGAAGATTGTTATTTTCTGTTCAAAACCTTTGCACCACGGACATACACACGCAAAAATAAGTACATAGGGTTTTTTGGTACTTAGGTTGATTTTGCTGCACAAAATACCAGCAGAAATCCCAGCGACATTGTACACGGCATTACAGTTCTCCCTCCACATTCATGGGTTTGACCATTGCAAATTTGATTATTCGGAAGGCATGTGCTTGCCCCCCCACCCTCCTTCCATTCCCGCGCATTCCTTACCCCAGGCTTGCAAGGCTTGTGTTTAAAATGGACTTTTATCCCCTTAGGGTGAGCAAAGCCCCCCTCCCTGCCATGTGGCTGTACATTCTGCTGTGTAATGGCTGCTGATTGGTCAGGTCCTCTCTTTGCTCCTACCCCTCCTCTCTCAAGATAGCAACCGAAAGTAGCTAGAACCCCAGAATTCTAGTCTTCTCTGTCTGAGGGGAAACTACCAGTAAGCCTTTTACCTTGTCTTTTCCCCAACCTTGTGCTTGGATGATGAACGTTTAATTGGGAAGATGTTCTTCTTACCAGATGAGGTAGACTTGTGAAAAGGCAAAAAAAACAAAAAAAAAGTCTGGACTCAAATATACTGTATGGTGCCAGAATTCTGAAAGTTATTTGAAAGCAAACGAAACTTGAATAATATTTGCTGGGAGTGGTGGATGATTAATTGGATAAGTAGTATCAAAAGATACTATAACATGGTGAGAAGGGAGTAGGCTTGTCTTCTGCTGCTCCAGAAACTAGGACAAGTAGCATTGGAGTCAAGCTGCAGGAAAACAGATTCCACTTAAACCTCAGGAAGAACTTCCTAATGGTCAAAGCTATTTGGCAGTGGAATATGCTGCCTCAGAGTGTGGTGGAGTCTCCTTCTGTGAAGGTTTTTAAGCAGAAGTTGGATGGCCACCTGTTGGGAGTGCTTTGATGTGAGTTCCTGCATGGCAGGGGCTTGGAATGGATGGCCCCTGTGGTCTCTTCCAACTCTATGATTCTATATGTCCACTGCAGCAAGATTATTATCACCACAGAAATGGGAAAATACAGCAATACCAGTGATAGAGGACTGGCTAAAGAAACTGATGGACTTAGTTGAAATGGACAAATTAACAACACTGATTAGAGAAAAATCACTGGTGACTTTTTTGCAGACTAGGAACCCTTGGTAGTTTTTTTTTTTTCAAGAAAAAGAGAACAATGTGTTTATTCTAGATTTTGATAATTACAGTAGGCCCTCCACATTCACAAGGGTTAGGGACACAGAACCTTCGCGAATGTCAAAAAATCACAAATGGCTCCCCTGGTGGGCACTCTCCCTGCAGATTCCTGCCTGCCATGGCCAGTGCGTCCACGTAGGCAAGGGAATGCAGGGAGCATCAATCGCCCTCCCTGCATGATCCTGCCAGCTGCCACCAGTGCATAGTCACAGGCAGTGGCCTAGGGAGTGCAGGGAACAGCTGATTGCCCTTCTTGCATGCAACTTCCTACCACCGCCCAGGGCATACCCAGATGGGTGACTGCCAGGGGAGTGCAGGGAATGGGCAGTCGCCCTGCCTGCAACCTCCTGCTGACTGCCCAGGGTACAGCTGCGTGGGCAGCCACCAGGGAGTGCAGGGAACCAGCAGTCACCCTCCTTTCAACTTCCTTACGGTTGCCCACGGTGTGGCCATGTGGGTGGCGGGTGAGGGTGTGCAGGGAACCAGCAATCGCCCCCCTCCTGCACTATCCTGCCACCACTGCCAGTGTGTCCACATGGGTAATGGGCAGGAGAGTGCAAGATCATTCCCCTACCTGTGCCTGCGCAAACAGCCAGGGAACGGGAGAGTAAGAATAGGGGGGCAAGTGGAAACCTTGCAAATAATCAAATTCCCAAAAGTGAAACCCACAAATGTGGAGGGAAGACTGTAGTATATCTGGAAAAATAAGCAGTAGAAGTTTATGAATGGTATTTATAATCGGAGAAATTATTTTGTACAGTCATGTATATTCTAAAAATGTAAATCTTTCATTTATTATTCTTTACTGTTTGAGTTTTTTTCTGTGTTCTCTTCTTTTCTGCTTTCTGCTTTCTTATTTTTTTCTCCCTGTATTTATCCTTTTTTATAGCATTGGACAATGTTTAACAAAAGTTACCGAACTTTTTTGAAAATCAGTTCCAATGTAACATGCTGTCTCCTACATGTTAGTGCTCTGTTCTATGTCCTTCCCCTTTTGCATGTTTTTGATTGGCTTCTATTCAAGCCAACCTCACTGTGTCACTCACAGCACAGAAATAGACAGCAGAGTTATTCAGCTGGCTTGCAGATTTCTCCATGTTGAAGGTCTTCTTTTTTGCATTCCTGTTTTCCTCACTGGTAGCCCTGAAGCCTTGAAGATGCCCCTCATCAGAGTCGGTTTTCCCAAGACCCCTCAGAAAGAGGCTAGGGGCTTGGCCAGGATACTGAATGTACCAGAACTGATATGGTACACCAGTTGAGTCGTAGGAACAATTGAGAGAGATAGGGTATCCTTCAGTAACAATCACTGTGCCTTCTGTTTGTGTAACAGACTGTCCAACCATCCCTTCTGTGGAGGAAAAAAAAATGATACCAGAGTTAATATTCAGAGAATGGATAGCTGAATTGATGGGGATCTTGTTGGTCATTTGGTTCTCCCCTATGTCCAGTCTCTTCCAGAAGAAGATCTCTAGCACGGAGGTAGGGAATTCCCTACTTCACACTATAACTTTCCAAATCCCCTGGACAGGATAGTCCTTGGCCATGCTGGCTTCGAGATTCTGATAGCTACACTCCTTCAACATAACTTCTTTGAGCTCTGCTCCACCACCTCTCCAAATAATTGCTCCAGTATCTAATTCCAATGTTTAGAAGCGTCTCCCAATATTCAATTTAAATCTTTCTTCCTGTAAGATAAGGAGATGGAAATGGATTCCCACTTGGCTATGCATAGCTCTGTAGACTTCTTGAAGTCTGGGACAGTGAATCCACTTCAGAGCTTACTCTGAGCTTTAATTTTAATAGAGCTTGAAGGTCCAGATTCAATCCCTTGGGCAGCTCAATTCACACTCTGACTCAAGACAAAAATGGATTCACCATTCCACTGAAGTCCCTAGTTCCCCATTCTGGGAGATCAATCCTGGAAAATGTTAACTAATATGCAAGAAAAAAAGTAGTTCTTTCATGTCCAGTGGACCTCCTTTTGGGATAACACAGAGTGAAGGGATAACTTAAGCCTCAGCACATCTCATTTAAGAAGTCAAGCACTGGAGAAAAGACATTGTCCAGATATCTAAGCTTAGTCTAAAATCCACAACAGACTTACAGCTCCTCTGACAGTGGAACTATGAGTCTCTATTACAGACATGACTATGTAGGCAAAGGATAGATTAAATAGGCAGCTTAGAAACTCTTTAGCGGACAGTGTGAATATCTATGAAACAGCAATAAAGACCACAAGATCGAGGGGGAAAAGAACCATCTCTTACCCAAGAAGACTGACATGATTACCAGAAGCAAGGACCAAAAAGGAGGCACTATCCCTTGGTCAAGCAGGTCGAACCAAGAAAGATTTCAAAAGAGACTAGAAAGAATTTGGTTCTGATCAGTTTCTAGGTGCTTGTCCTGCACAATCTGCTCTACATAATGCAGTGAAAGCCGGCTGGCTGGTTCTTCTTGGTAAGTGATTTCTTATCTCCTTTTTCTTGATAAGTAATGAACACTTTCACACAGCTGGTGGAAAGAAGAGAGACCAAAGGATGCTGTGGTTGGCCACCAGGGTTTCCTTGACATGCAAGGAGGGGGTGGAGGTCAAGGTCTGGCATTTTCTTTGCACCTGGATCTCAACAAGAAAAGAACTGGCTCAATATCACCACCTTGTGTCTGACTTTTCTCATGGGTGAAGAACACTCAGAAAAGGTAGCCTTTCCCATCGTTTAAACCAGAGGTAGAGAAAGCACAGCTGGCGATCCACATGCAGCCTTGAAACCCTTTCTGCAGCCCTTGGTGCTCCCCAGGACAATGCTGCAAACCCACAACCCCAATTTTTTAAAAAATTTGGGACTGGGTTTTACTGTTGTTGTTCCAAAATTACCTAAATGGTTTAAAACTCCAGCAGAATGCCCCAAACTGGTCAAAATATGTCCAGAAAGAAAGGTGTGGTAGATGGGATTTGGTGCAGTGTAGTCCCCAGGGGGTTCAGGACACCATCGTCTTGGGTTGTACTGTCACAGCACTCTCTATTATGTGATGTGTTTTCTCTTTGTCTGTTGCTCTATACATTGTCTATACGTGTGTGAGACAAAATGGTGGACAAAGTGTGTGAGACAAAGTTTAGTGGTTTTGATGCTGGATTAGGACTCTAGGAGGCCAGTGTGCAAATCCCTATTTAGCTATGGAAATCCAGTGGGTGATGTTGGGCAAGTCACACTCTCTCAGCCTCAGAGGAAGGCAAACACAACCCTCTGAACAAACCTTGTCAAGAAAACTCTGACACAGGTTAGCCTTAGGGTCTCTATAAGTCAGAAATGACTTGGAAGCAAACAACAACAACAACTGTGTATTTACTTTTTCTTAAATATAACTACTGGGGAAGTAGGGGAAGTGTGGTCCCTAAATGCAACTTTTGTGGCCCCCATAAACCAACTGTCAGTCAAGTTTGGGTGGGTTTTTTTGCCAAACCACCTAAACATGGCAAACATGCAAACATGGCAATTGGACTTTTCCGATTCTCCCCAAATCACCTGCCTTTATTTCAGCTGTGAATTGACAGAAAATTGTGGCTGGGATATTATGATATCATTTGTCATGTGTCCAAGACACACTAATACGGCACACAGAGTGCAACAGGAAATCTGCTCCTCCTGCAGCTGCTTTTGTTGTATTCCTTCAAGTCATTTCTGACTTATGACAGCCCTATGATCATGGGGTTTTCTGGGGCTGAGAGTTTGTGACATGCCCAGGGTCACCTAGTGGGTTTCCATGGCCAAATGGAGAATCAAACCCTGGTCTCCAGGGTCATAGTTCAATGCTCACGCCACAACATCATGGTGTCCCTGCAGTAGGGTACTATGTTTCCTACTCCAGTGGAATAAACATGATCTAGGAGGACTAGCTTTGAGTGGGAAAAGTATATAAGAAGAAAAGGTAACCAAAATGAACTACTCCTACCCCAAATCCCATTGACATACACACTGTGGTAGAGTAATTGTCTCATCTGAGAGTGGGGGGCATGTCAGATACAAAGAATCAACTCAGATAATGCTATATCCACACCTAGAAAAAACCACAGGCACTGAAAAGCATTAAAAAGTCATGTGCACATTTATCTGTCTGAAAAACATTTTCATTCATGCAGAATAAAGGTGAAGAAGGGATGCTTTTTGATACACATCCACCCACAAAACCCCCACCAATCAGAATTAGTTAATTCTCTAAAGAGACAAATCAGAGAGGAGAACTTCTCCATCTTGCTGGGTTTTTTGTGCTAGCTGCCTATGCATCTGAGCCACTGTGCCTCCAAGGCACAGAAGTAGGTGGCAGCATCTGTGAACTGGACCCCTCTGATGCTCAAGCGGCTCTGACGCTTCTTCTTATCAAGTTCAACATGGAAGTTGCCTTTGGTCTCAGGTTTCTCTGCCACCAACATCAGTAGATATGTAGGGCCTTCTCCTGGGTACTGCCTGTACCAGTGTAAGCTGTTGAAAATGCTTGCATTGTATTGACAGTCGAAGCTTGCATCCTCCCCTTCTTTCCTGATTTCCATGGGTTTTGCTTGATTCACACTATCCTGGCCTCTGGTCTCTGGGTGGGGAAAAACATGCAAGTGATTCAGTGCAGTGGAAGAAACTTTTCAACATCTCTTTCTCTTTCAGGCTACCCAATTTTTCCATCTTGTTGCCACTTTGATTGGTATGGCTGCATCCTATGGAATCCTAAAATTTGGAGTTTAGTTAGGCAGTAGAGGCACGTGGCAGAGAATGTTAAGCACCTAAAGAACCTAAAAAAAATCCCAAGATTCCATGGAATGAAGCCAGATCTGTTTAAAGAGGTATCAAAGAGTTTTATTGTGTAGTGTGAACAGAACTTTCTTGTCACGACAAAGACAAAGGCCCTAAAATCAGAATAGGTTTTATAGTGGTAACTGCTCATGTCTAGCAAGGAGGGCTAAGCTAACATCTCTTTAAGTTTCCTGTCCTTGTGGTGGCAGAGGAGGAAAAAGAAACCAGTCAAGCTCAACGGTTAGACTCAGTCCAAAAACTATGGTGTAGTTCCCAGATATTGGGCCAGATCTGAAAGGGTTCAAACAAATGACCTCCCCTTCCTCTTAATGGATATTTATAAACCATTTGGAAGTGTCTATTATACTCTAGATCAGGCCAAACTCTTTGAAACTTCTGAGAAAGTTCTCATGGCATAGGAGTTCTCAACCACAGCTCCCACAATCCCTTCTCATAATTCATGCTGGGTGATGGTGATAAGAACTGAAGTCCAAAACATCTGCTTTGAGAGTCAAAGGTTCTCCATAGAGTGGATATAAAAAGAGAAAATGCTCTGCACGCATACCTTGGAAAAGTACTAGCAGCGACATGAAGACCATCCAGTGACATGTTTCCATAATTGTTCTTGATTGCTTCTGGGAGAAGCAGTCAGTGTCAATTGATGCTTGCTGGTTCCCTAAGCTTAGAAAATACCAAGAGTCAGCACTCTGATGCTCCTTCTTGTACTCAACCTGGCCAATCAGAAGAAAGGACCTTCCCACAACAAAAAGCAAGAGGAGATCAAGGGGAGAGGAATACAGAACCATAAAAACTGTCAGGCTGCCCTTGTTTGGAAGCCAACTGTCATCCTCATAGGCCATTTCTGCACTGGACTTTTATAACGCTATGATTTCACTTTCAACCTCCTATGGAATCCTGGGGTTTGAAGTTTCAGGAGGGGCCGGCTGGACCCTCCTGAAACTGCAAACCCCAGGATTCCATAGGAGGTTGAAAGTGGAATCATAGCGCTGTAACAATCTAGTGCGGAAATGGCCATAGTCTTGCAGCAAAGAAAGGAGCAGGGCCAATATCAGGTCTGTTGGAAAAAACAGTTTTCATGAGCTTCTCTTCTGAATTTCCCATTGTTCCTTGGGAGACTCAGTGTTTTATTTCTTTAAAGAACTGGCACTTGAATCAGTTTGTTCTTCTTCTAGCCTCTTCATCCCTATTTCTTTTTGTGTCATATCTTCTGCATCATTCATGTAAGTCTGTGGGTAGAGGTTGTATTATTGGTGGACTGGCTGTCTCAACAGTCCATTTTTGGCAAGAAACTGGAAAATATATATAATAAATGAATAAGCATTATGTAAGTTGCTACAAGAAACTTATTTTAGCTGGATGATGACTGTGGTGGGGATGATGTCCAGTATCCTGTATAGAATTCCAGCTCCTACTTTCAGTTATATTTCGTACTATCCCACCTCTCTCCCAAAATTGCAATTAGGGCTGCTTACACTTAAAATTGAAAAAAAATACAGCTAAAGAACTACATTTTTGAACAAAAAAAGCTTTAAATAAACAAATACAATTTAGTCCTGGCCTCCTCGTGAGAAGAAAGGGAGATCCTTTGTAAACCAGACCAAAGCTTAAATCCAACTGTTAGTCCCAAGCAGAGTCAGTCAGTCAACACTCATGTAAATTGCATTGCCATGGTGGGTCTACTTTAGTTGAGACTAACAGCTGGAAACAGAAACAGAAGGGCTTTATGGGTTCAAGAATCTCAGAATGGATGACTCAGAAGTTAGCAAGCAAGTTGTGAAAAGCAAGTCTCCCTCATCTTGCCCTTCTACCCATCCATCCACCACTGATGTTCCCAGGCTGACAGCCTCTGAACTTGGAGGATCTTGTAACCTGTCACAGATAAGAGCCAGTTCTGTAAGGGATAAGAAATCATGGATTTGCCATGAATTTGTCTAATTCCCTTTTAGCTCCATCTACATTGGATATCTCATCTTGACAATTGATTACTACTCAGAAATAAGAGTGTTGGTGGAGGAGTGGTGTCAAGTTCTTGTTCGAAGGTGACAGAGCTTAAAGTTTCACCAGCATCCTTATGCAGAGGCCCAGATGCCAGAGTACCTTCAATAGCTAAATAAATACGATCTCCCTGTCAGTGGTATGTGTGTGCTGAGCTCTCCTCTCCATGTTAACCAAAGAAATCTCTCACATAAACCAGGGACACTGGGACTACCAGTGGCTTCCCTGTCCCTGTACAGTGAATTCATATTCCGCTTTATTTGAGATTTTTAAAGGAACTGTCCAAAGTTCTGAATTGTATCCCACAAGTAGGGGGACAGTTCCCGAAACAGTGGCTCTCAAACTATGGTGCTCCAGGTGTTTCAGATGCCAACGCCCAGAAGACCCAGGTAACTTGGCCAACAGTCAGAAACAGTCACCCTGTATAACCTCTCACAGGGAAGGGAAGAAGTAGCCTTTGTCTTGGAAGTCCATTCTCCAGTTTCAGGCAGTATCATTAGAGCAGAAGACACCCAGCCTGATGGACAAAAGGACCTCAAATGCAGCAGGGCTGGCTTGTCACATTTAAGTCAGCACATGTACCCATCTTGTAAGAGCATTCTAGAATGGAATGATGACAGTTATACTGGAGTAACCATGCTTTAATTCTCTAGTATGAATGGGCCAAATCTTGCTAAACCTTTGATCTGATTCAGTGGGATCCTTCTTCCATTATGTGTTACTTCAGATGGGATCCAGCATTCCAGCAACCCAGAAGAACCAAGCAGCACAAAACTGTTGAGGTTCTTTGATATCCTGCAGGTCTCCTTGTAGCACTGTGACTCATAGCACAAAAGTAGACAGCAGAATCATCAAGCTGGGTGCTCCTCCACAGTAAGGAGGTGGTTCTTTCTTCTTTGTTCAGGCTCATGTCAAAATGGCCAAAAGGTTCAGATTTTGTTGAATACAGCCTGGCCATAAATTGGATCTGGCCATCTGAGTTCTGGTTGTACCACTGGAGAGTATCTGGAGTTCCTTCATAGGACCAATTGAGCTGGGCGGCTTTTCCCTCCTTGGCAAAAACAAAGTCATCTTTCTGGGAGACCGATACTTGGCCTGAAATGCCTGGAAGGAAAGCAGAAGGTCAGGAAAAGGTTTGGACAGTAGGCATGCTGACTCTTCTAGAGAAAAAGAGCATGGAATCAGATGAGCCAGGAGCAATTCTGTATTCAACCATGGATGATCCAAGACTTAACTTTCAAGTTTGTTGTGAGAATAAAGTAGAAAGGAGGTGGGCCATGAGTGCTACCTTGGTCTCAATGGAAGAAAGGTGGATTATAACTGTAATTGAGAAATACATTAAATCACAAGAAAAAAACAAGAACAAGAGAGAGAATCCACAAGAATGGATGAGAAAGAGAAGAAGAGTTAACACTGCCAAATTTAGGGACAGAAAAAGCATATTTAACTCCTTTGTCCTGCCCTTTGTTTACTTAGGTTTTTTGTATACACATACACTCACACAAAGGGACTAACTTTGAATGTCTCAGGCAAAAGATTAGGCCATCTGTTCCTGTGAAAACCATCTGGAAAACCACTTCCATGGATTGTGGCTAAGCCAAGATCTAAATGCCCCAGGACTTCACGAGAATTAAAATACCTGTGGAGAGGGCCAGAAGGAATGCAGCAATCTTGGTCACTGGGGAGTTCATGTCTTCCTTTGGTGTCACGAGAGTCATGGTGACTGTGCCTCTGTAGGTCTTGTATGTAGCTACACATAGAGACCAGAGTCTTCTTTGTGGTTTTGGTCTTCCTGTCTTTGGAGGATCAGAAATATTTCAGACTTCGCTGTGTTCACACAGCATATCTGCAGCATCCATAAAGTGAAGATGCTCAAAGATGGTCTTAAGAAGTCTCTGCCAAGTTAAGAAAAGAAGAAGGATGGAAAGTATATTCATCATTATTCATTTCCAAGCTGGGAAAAGGATTTCCCAAACAATTAAAATTGCTGTTGTTGTTGGGTGCCATCAAATTGTTTCCAATTTATGGCAACCCTAAAGAAAACTATCATGGGTTTTCCTGGGGTTGAGTGTGTGGATGTGCCCAAGGTCCAGTGAGTTTCAATTGGCAAGTGGAGAATCAAACCCTGGTCTCCAGGATCAAATACCAATGCTCATCACAACACCACACTGCCTATCAAATCCCAAAAATACCCCCTCACAAAGAATGTCACAGCATCATGGGCATCACCTTCAGCTCCTGTGTTTGGATTAGGACCCTGGAGACCAGGTTCCCAAATCCCCACCTGGCCATCAAAACTCTCTGTGTGACCTTGCACAAGTCACACTCTCTCAATCTCAGAGGAAGGTAAAAGCAAAGCCCCACTGAACAAATCTTGCTAAGAAAACCCCAAGGTAGGTTCACCTATCAACTCACCATAAGTCAGAAATGACTTGAAGGCACACAACAACAACAATATATGTAACAAACAAATAAATAAATACTTCTTATTTTAGAACTAGAATTGGCTATTTGGTGCAGTAATTGATCGTACCATCTAGACAGAAAATTTTAGGAGAAAAAACCTTAATCTGGCTTTGCCTCCTTGTAAGAAATGAACAGTTTCTTGTGCCCTCTGGTGGACAAAACCTAGCATGACATAGTTGGAAAGCTTCCAGAATGGAATACACATTACGACTAGGGACACTGGTGAAATGCGCCATGGAATCTTCTGATATCAGGTTTTCCCAGTTCTAAATTTCAACCAGATAGCCACGTTGGTCTGTTGTAGGCAACACCCATGTGATACTGGACAGCCTAGATAGCAAGAATGCCCTGACTTTGGCATTTATGGAGATATTTACCTACATCTTTGCACAAAATATTGCATTCATTTTGACAGTGATGGATGACGATAAAAAGAGATGCAACTAAAAGTACATTGTGGATTTGGTTGCTTAAATTTGGTGTCCAGCTCAAAGGCTACATAGCCTACACAACTCAGGACTCCACGTCTAGAAAAAAGTATGCTATGCAACCTCAACATAGGCTCTGTGCTATGAATGGAAATAATAGATGCCATTATTGGTTGGGATAGAAAGTGTGTGCATGCAGTGGCTAACTGTTATGATTTAGGGGCATTGATAGCAATGGCTGTAGAAGACAAACTGATGTTTTATTGTAGGTGATAGGAAAGCTCTCTAAGGCCCTTTCTGCACGAAGAAGTTAAGACGGGCCAAGTCATCCTGTCACGGAGGTCGTCCACACTTTAGATCGGACTAGGTTCGGACTATTTACCTTAGTTCCACACCTAAGTCTGATCCAAAACACCCTCAGGTGGTCCTCCAGCACGCTAAGTGAAGACCGGAAAAAACAGGTCTTTCCATTTTCCGGAGCGCACCATTTAGTTCCTGCTCAGTTGTGTAATGCACAGATTTGCACCAATGCGAGCCTGCAATCAGCAGAGGGCAGGCTGTGGGCATGGCCAGCTTCAGCGGTTTGTCCGGACCCATGAACAACTGGAAGCCACCATTTTCTAAGCCTCACCAGTGCTGATCTAAAGACCTTGCACTGCTCCGCATCGTCCTGGAACAAAGAGAGGAGCCCTGCAGATGGGCTTAAGGGACAGTCCGCGTTGCTTCGAGCCAAGAAGAACCGGTAAGTAGCGGCACGGAGCGATTCACTCACCTCATGCGGAAAGGGCCTAAGAGTGCTAGTCTTGTCTACATTAGAACAGGAAGAATGGGGCTCAATTGGTCTGGCTGCAGGAGCAATGAGATAATAAAGGGGAGGTGAAGAGAAGAGGCAGAGGGATTCTAAAGGATATATCTGAGGGGGTGAGGATTGGTAGATAAGGCATGAGGAGATTTTAGGGCACTGAAACACCATATTAACCCTATCACTGCTGCTTTCTCTAAGACACATTTAACTCTTGAAATTGGACATTGTTGCATTTCCATCAGTTTTCCTGTCCAAAAACAAGTTTCTTGACAACTGGGAAGTCCAGTTGGGAAGTCCATTAGAGAAGCAGAACACAATGATGAGAATTAGCACAGTTTTTGCTCAGAATTCACACTTTCCCAATGGTACTTATTGTGTGTGGAAATAGCCACATGGTTTTTTGGTATGTGGGTTGTTGTTTGCTGCACAAAATCCCAACAAGATGGCACATGGCATTGTGGTTGTGTGCCTTCAAGTCATTTCCAACTTACGGAGAGCCTAAGGTGAACCTATCAGGGCATGCCCTCCAGCATTTCACAGATGACAACTCCACCTCCATCTCTAGGGAGAACCAGGTACTCTGTGTGTGTTTGTGTCTTCAAGTCCCCTGTCAACTTACACTAATTTCATAGGGTTTTCTTTAGCAAGGAGTACTCTGAGGTGGTTTTGCCAGTTCCTTCCTCTGAAATATAGCCTACAGCACCTGATATTCATTGTCACAAACATCTCCCACCCAAGTACTAACCAGGCATGAACGTGCTTAGCTTCCAAGATCATGCAGGATCTGGTGCCTTGAGGTTACTTAGCCTATCTGCTGCTTCTCAAATGCAGTTTCTGATGGTACTTGTATTCTCCACCCCAATGGAATAAGAACGATCCCGGGAGAAAGTGACTGACCGAACTACCATTGCCTAAGGACACTGGTGGATTAGGAGGTGATAGGTAAATGCTTTAAATGAACAAACAAATAAGCAGACCATGTTGAACTCAACACCATTTACTTCTGAGTAGGTAGATATAGAATTGATCTGTAACACGCTGTCTTCTACATTTTGTTGTTCTATGCTATATCCTTCCCCTTTTGTGTGTTTTTGATCGGCTTCTTTTTGAACCAGTCTTACTGTGTCACTCACAGCACAGAAATAGACAGCAGTGTCATTCAGTTGACTTGCAGATTTCTCCATGTTGAAGGTCTTCTCTTTTGCATTCTTGTTTTTCTCATGGGTAGCACTGAAGCCTTGAAGATGCCCCTCATCAGAATCAGTATTCCCCAAATCCCTCAGAAAAAGTCTGGGAGCTTGTCCAGGATACTGAATGTACCAGAAAGGATATACTTGTGAGGATGATTCATAGGAACAGTTGAGAGAGATACGGTCTCCTTCGGTAACAATCACTGTGCCTTCTTTCTGGTTAACAGATTGTCCAACTGTCCCTTCTGTGGAAGAAATAAAGGGGACAGAGATAATATTAAGTGAACAGGTGGATGAATTGATGGGGGCCTTGTTGGTCATTTTATTCTTCTCCATGCAGAAAATCCAGAGGTAAAACTTCCCCAATGGATGGCTGTCCGGCTTCTGCCAGAAGAAGACCTCTAGCATGGAGGTGAGAAAGTTTCTACTTTGGACTATCATTTCCCATGTCCACTGGACAGTATGGCCACTGGCCATGCTGGCTTGGAGATTCAGACAGTGGTAGTCCTCAAACACAACTTCTTCAAGCTCTGCTCTACCACTTCTCCAAAAAAACAGGTTCCAGTATCTAACGCAAGTTGTTCCTAACATTCTACTCAAATTTATCCTACTGCAACGTAAGGAGATCAGGTTGGATTCCCATTTTCTCATGCATAGCTCTGCAGACTCCTTGGAGTCTGTGACAGTGAATCCACTCTGGAGCTTACTCTGAGCTTTAATTTTAACAGAACTTGAAGGTCAAGGTTCAACAACTTCAACAACTCAACTATCTAAGCTCACTCTAAAATCCACAGCCAGTTTATGGCTCCACTGACAGTGGAACCACCAGTCTCCAGTATGAAGGCAAAACATAGATTAAATGTGGAGTTCAGAAACTCTTTACAGACTATTTAAGTATTTATCAAAAAACAACAAAGACTTCAAGATCAGGGAGGACAACAACCATCACTTACTCAAGAAGACTGACAGCATTATCAGAACCAAGGTCCAGAAAGGAGCCATTTTCCTTTGGTCACACAGGTAGACTTCAAAAGAGGTTGAAAAGAATTTGGTTCTGATCAGCTTCTAGGTGTTTCTCCTATATGATCCACTCTGCATAATGCAGTGAAAGCCAGCTGGCTGGTTCTTCTTGGTAAGTGATTTCTTACCTCCTTGCTCCTGGTAAGCAATGCACACTTTCACACAGCAGGCAGAAGAAAGTCAGACCAAAGGATATTGTGGTCAGCCACCAGGGTTCCCTTTACATGCAAGGAAGGGGTGGGGGTGAATGTCTGGCATTTTCTTTGCACTTGGCTCCCAACATGAGTAGAACTGGCTCAACATCACCACCTTGTGTCTCACTTTTCTCATGGTTGGAAAGCCTTGAAAAAAATTTTCTTATTGTTCAAACCAGAAGTGTAGAAAGCTCAGCCTGGGAGCCACATGCAGCCTTGAAATTCTTTTCTACTGCCCTTGGTGCTCCCTAGGACACCACTACAAGCCAACAGACTCCAAGTTTTAAAAGTTTGGGACTTTTTTTTTATTGTTGTTGTTCCAAAATAACATCTTGGGTTAAAGCTATAGTGGAGTGGCCATAATTGATCAGAATATGTCCAAAAACAATGGTTTGATCCATGGGGCTTGGTGCAATGTAGCCCTCTTCGGGCTCACAACACTATTGTCCTGTATTGTATTGTAACCACCCTGTCTAGTATTCAATCTATTTTCTCTTTGTCTATTGCTATATACATTGTATTCAAGAGTGATCAAGAGAGATGGTACCAGCATGGTGTAGTGGTTTTAGTGCTAGAGTAGGACTCCAAGAGGCCAGGGTGTGAATCCCCGTTTAGCTAGGAAAACTCACTGGGTGAGGCCGGGCAAATCACACTCTCTCAGCCTCAAAGGAATATCGCCTTTGCACAAACGTTGCCAAGGAAACTCCATCACAGGTTCAGCCTAGGATCTCCATAAGTAAGACATAATTTGAATACACAATAACAACAACAAAACAACTATATTTACTTTTTTGAAATATAAACTCTAGAGAATCGGGGAAAATGTAGCCCCTAAATGCAACTTTTGTGGTCCCTTGTGATAATGGGGCTTTCCATTATCTAAGCTTAGCAAAAAGGGAGATACTTCCCTCTTGAGGTAAACCAAGGGTTAATGAGGTGTTGGGATTAGATTACATTTTAGTGTAGGTCAACATCACAGGTCACAGGGTGAGAACTGACCAACCACAAGGGAAAGAGGGGGGCATCTTGGAGATGCTCCCAGATGCTTCTTCGGAGAAGTTATAAAACTTCTGGGAGGCCATGTGGCCAGAGAGAAGAACAAGGAGAAGAACAAAGGAATCTCCGAGAGATGAGATCTGGCCAGTCTCAGGCTGCAGGCATGCCGCGCCTCCTGGCTCTCTCTCTCTCTCTTAGAAGATCTAAGCCTATGAACATCTGTGAGCACTAGAATAAAATAGTTAGCCGCGCTAGGGCTTTTTATTATTTTGGAGTTGGCTGATCTAAAGAATGTATCTGTGTTTTTATATCTGTTTTTGTAACTACTTGTAACTTAAGTGTGCCTGTGAGGGGGGAGCCTCTCATGTGTATTATTGTCTTGTTTATTTGCATGCCTTGAATAAACACTTTCGGTAAAACCTCTGTTTCTCTCCATTCCCACGCCAGCCTTTGGCACACGCTAGATAGGACTTCTCTCACTCAGAAGAGGGGCGGTGAGAGGGAAGGAAAGGTCCTTAAACACAGGGATTGGTAATCCACTGAGCAGTCTCCCGCTGTACTGCTCAGATATTCAGAATTCAGCGGGTGGTGGTAGCATAATTAATAACGCTGGGGGAATTACTAGCCTTTTTCAAGGATGAGAGTCAACCTTGGGGGACTGGCATGAACTCCCAGTATGACATCCCTATAAGCCAAGTGTCAGTCACCTGAACATAGCCTCCCCAAAAGTTCATTTTTTTTTTTCAGCCAAGCTTCAAAGCACATGCAAGCATGATGGTTTGGCTCTTCCAACTCGCCCAACCCCCCTGCCTTTATTGTCGTTGGGGTTCTGTGATATCATTTGTTGTTGGCCCAGAAGCACTAGCATGGCATGCGGAGGTGCTGAAGTTGGAAATCTGCCCCCCTCCCTGCCCCACCCCACAATTGCCCTGTGCTAAGGTCCCTACATTTCCAACTCCAATGGGATAAACATGAGCTAGGAAGACTGACTTTGACTGGAAAAAAATGTTATGAGAGGGGAAAGGTTCCAAAAACACAAACACATCCTTCAAGATTTCAATTTATCTTTATGGCTTTGAATAGAGAAAGCAGTCAGTGAACTTCACACTGCAGAAGTCTTTGCAACCAGAAAAAAAAATCACATCATTTATTTTTAAAAAATCAAAGGAAATTACACAGAAATCCACACTGTTGTAGGATAATTATCTTTTCTGTGCTCACAGGGAATGTCAAATGCAAAGAAAGAACACAAAGAGTAGTGTACGCACACTATAAAAGACTGAACTGAGAAACATTAAAATGACAATTGTATATTTCTCTGCCTGCAAAACAATTTATTCTTTCAGAACAAAGGCAAAGAAGGGGTGCTGTTTAATACACGCCCACCCACAAAAACCACCAATCAGAATTCATTCATTTTCTACAGAGATAGATCAGGAAGGAGGACTTCCCTGTCTTGCAGGGATTTTTGCACTAGCTGCCAATGCATCTGAGCCACTGTGCCTCCAAGGTACAGAAGTAGGTGGCAGCATCTGTGAACTGGACCCCTCTGATGCTCAAGCGGCTCTGACGCTTCTTCTTATCAAGTTCAGCATGGAAGTTGCCTTTGGTCTCAGGTTTCTCCAACACCAATGCAAACAGGATTGTAGGGCCTTCTCCTGGGTGCTGCCTGTACCACTGTAAGCCTCCAAAACTGCTTGCATTGTACTTGCAGTCGAGGCTTGCATTCTCCCTTTCTTTCCTGATTTCCATGGGTTTTGCTTGACTCACATTATCCTGGCCTGTGGTCCCTGAGTGGAACAAAATATGCAAGTGGTTCAATGCAACGCAAGAAACTTTTCAACAGCTCTGTCTCCCTCAGGCGACTCAACTGTAGCATCTTCATTCCACTTTGATTGCTATGGCTACATGCTACGAAATCCTAAGATTTGTAGTTTAGTGAGACAACAGAACTACCTGGCAGAGAATGCTAAGTAGCTTATGAACCTACAGATCCCAGGATTCCATAGGACAAAGCCATGGCACTTTAAAGAGGTATCAAAGAGCTGTAACTGTATAGTGTGAACAGAACCTTCCTGTCAGGCCACATACAAAGGTCCTACAATCAGAATACATTTTATACCATCTTTAACAAGGAGGGCTAAGCTAACATCTCTTTAATGTTCTAGTCATTGTGCTGGCAGGGAAGGGAAGGAAAACAGTGAAGCTCAACAATTGGATTGAGTACAAAAAACTGGGGTGCAGTTCCCAGATATTGGGCCAGATCTGAAGGCTTCAAACAAAGGACTTCCCCTTCCTTTTAGTGGATATTTACACACTACTTGGAAGTGTCTATTATGCTCTAGATCAGGCAGAACTTACAAGAAAGCTTTTGTGGTCTAGGTGTTTTGGATTACAGTTCCCACACTCCTTTACTACAATCCATGCAGAATGCTGGTAGTAAGAAGTGAAGTCCAAAGTATCTGTCCTGAGAGTCAACAGTTCTCCATCCCAGATTTACTGTGTGGGAGAAATTTTCATAGAGTGAATACAACAATGAGAAAATAGTCCACACACACATACCTTGGAAAATTACTAACAGCAAGATGAAAACCATCCAGTGAGATATTCCCATAACTGTTCTTGATTACTTTTGAGAGAAGCAGCCAGTGTTGGTTGATGCTTGCTGGTTCCCTCAGCTCAGAAAATAACAAGAGTGAAATGCTTCTTCTTGTACTTGACTTGGCCAATCAGAAGAAAGGCCCTTCTCACAACAGAAAGCAAGAAAAGACCAAGGGGAGAGGAACATAGAGCTCCAAAAAGCATCAAACTGCCCTTGTTTGGAAAGCATTAGTCATCCTCGTAGGCTTGCAGCAAAGAAAGCAGAAGGACTTTATCATCTCTTGGGCTCTTCCTCCTCCATTCCAGCTGTTCCTTGTGAAAAATCAGTACTTTAATTCTTTAAAGGACTGGCACTTTCCTCTTCACTCCTATTTTCTTTTTGTGTTGTACCTTCTGCATCATGTTTGTGAGTAGAGTTTGTATTATTGATTGCCTGGCTTCCTCAACAGTCCATTTTTGGCAAAAAAAATGGAATATAAATATAATAATATTGAATAAGTATTATGTAAGTTGCTACAGGAGGCTTGTTTGGGCTAGATAATGGTGGTGATGGTGGTATTAACACCCAGTATCCTGTATATAAGATTCCAACTCTTATTTTTATTTATTTTTATTTCTAACCCACCTTTCTACCCTATCAAAACATTTGTGATCAAGGCAGTTTACAATTTTAGAAAAACAATACAGCCAA
Organism: Iguana delicatissima; assembly: GCA_948472985.1. Lineage (NCBI taxonomy): Eukaryota > Metazoa > Chordata > Lepidosauria > Squamata > Iguanidae > Iguana > Iguana delicatissima. The sequence goes on from CAOKZL010002016.1 coordinate 182,152, forward strand.
AGAGCTGCATTTAGAAAAAAAAGCTTGAAGTAAACAAATACAATTTAATTCTGCCCTCTCCCTGAGAAGAAAACGAGATCCTTCCTAAACCAGACCAAAGCTTAAATCCAATTGTTCATCCCAAACAGAGGCCATTTCCTCACGAGACTGTTATAGCGCTTTGATTCCACTTTCAACATCCTATGGAATCCTGGGGTTTGCAGTTTCAGGAGGGGCTGGCCGCTGTAACAATCACATACGGAAATGGCCAGAGTCTGTCAGTCAACACTCATGTAAATTCCATTGCCACAGTAGATCTACTTAAGTTGAGACTGACAGCTGAAAACAGAAGCAGAAGAACATCATGGGTTCAAGAATCCCAGACTTGGGGGCATAATGTGCCTCAGAAGTGGGCAAGCAACCTGTGACAAGCAAGTCTCCCTTCTCTTGCCCATCTACCTATCCACCACTGATGTTCCCAGGTAGCTGCTTCTGAACTTGGAGGATCTTGTTAGCTGTAATGGATAAGAGCCAATTCGGTAACAGATAAGAACCATGAATTTCCCATGAATTTGTCTAATTCCCTTTTAGCTCTACCTCCACTGGATATTTCATCTTGAGAATTGATTACTGTTACAAAGGAGAGTGATGGTGAGGGAAATGTCTTTAAGTTCTTGTTTGAAGGTGGTAGAGCTTAAAGTTCTACCAGCATTCTTAGGTAGAGGCCCAGGTACCAGAGTAGGAGTAATAAAGAAACAGTCCAGCTACAATAGCTAAATAAAGTACAACCTCACCATCAGTGGACATGTGCATGCTGAGCTCTCCTCTCCATGTTAGCCACAGAAATCTCTGGCATAAACCAGGGGCACTGGGACTACCAGTGGCTTCCATGTCACTGTACAGTGAATTCATATTGGGTTTTATATCGGATTTTTAAAAGAAACAACCAAAGTCCTGAATTCTATCCCACAAGTAGGTCTAGTATTGCGGACAGCTCCTAGAACAATGATTCTCAAACTGTGTTCCTCCAGGTGTTTCAGACTCCAGCTCCCAGAAGGCCCAGGCAACTTGGCCAACGGTCAGAACTCTTGGGAGCTGGAGTCCAAAATATCCTGAGGACCAACGTTTGGTCTAAATAAAATCAAGACCCAATTCACTGCAACATTGATACAGAAGCCTCCAGATCCCTTGGATAAGGCATCAGTTTTATAACCTCTCACAGCGAAGGGCATTCCCAGGAAGTAGTAGCTTCTGTCTTGGAAGACCATTCTTCAGTGTCAGACAATCGTACCATTAGAGCAGCAGAAATCTAGTCTGCTGGACAACGGGAACCAAATGCAGCTGGGCTGGCTGGTCTCATTTCAAAGGGAGTGAAAACCCATGGCCTTCTAGTCTGCACACTTATTCATATTGTAAGAGTATTTTAGAGCAAGTGCAGGATTATTGTTCTAGAGGTTAGAATGCCCTGACTGTACCACTGATCTCAGATGATACAAGGTTGGCTGTGGTTATGCAGTGAGAATACATTTTGTACATTTAGAAGCCACTCTACATATGTATTTTTCTCCTCCACACACACACATTCTCTCACACACACTCCACTCAGTGTTCAGAGACAATTTTCACTGGCAGGCTTTCCAGAGGCACCTGGTCAACCCCCGTGGGAACAAAATTCAGGGGCTCATTCACACTACACAGTTATACTGCTATCATTCCATTTTATCCTGCACCGTTCCATCCAGTGGAATCCTGGGAGTTGCAGCTCCAGGAGGGGAATTTAAAATTTTCAGCCAGAGTGCTCTGAGGTCTCATCAAATTACAGATCCCAGGATTACACAGGATGGATTTGTGACAACAGTACTGGAATAACAGCACTGTAACTGTCCGGTATGAATGAGCCCTCAATCCTGCTGAGCCTCTGGTCTGATTCAGTAGAATCCTTACCCCATTCTTCATTATTTCAAATGGGATCTAGGAATCCAGGAACCCAGAACAAGCCAGCCAGCACAAAACCCTTCAGGTTTTTGGATAGGCTACAGGTCTCTTTGTAGCACTGTGGCTCCAGAGCACAGAAGTAGACAGCAGAATCATCAAGCTGGGTGCTCCTCCACAGTAAAGAGGTGGTTCTTTCTTCTTTGTTCAGGATCATATCAAAACAGCCAAAAGATTCAGTATTTGTTGACAAGAGCCTGGTCATGAAATGGATCTGGCCATCCGAGGTCTGGTTGTACCACTGGAGATAACTTGCAGTTCCTTCATAGGAGCAATTGAGCTGGACGGCTTGTCCCTCCTTGGCAAAAACAAAGCCATCTTTCTGGGAGACCGATTCTTGGCCTGAAACACCTGGAAGGAAAAGAGAATGTCAGGAAGACATCTGAACAGTAGACAGGCTGACCAGAAGAGAAAAAGACAGAGTGGTATAGTGGACAGAGCATGGAACAGATGAGCCAGGAGTAATTCTGCGTTCAGCCATGGATGATCTGAGGCTATTCATTGCCTTACCCTGACCTAAGTTACATGTTCGTTGTGAAAATAAAGTAGAAAGGCAGCAGGTCATGGGTGATACCTTAGTCTTGGTGGAGGAAAAGTGGATTATACTTGTAACTAAGAAATAAATTAAATCACAAGAAAAACAACAACAACAAAAGAGAGAATTCACAAGAATGGGTGAGAAAGAGGGCAAGAGCTAACACTGCCAAACTTAGAGACAGAAAAAGCATGTCCAGTACATTTTTCCTTGCCTTTACTTACTTAGATTTTTTGCATGTGCGCACACACACACACACACACACACACACACACACACACACAAGGACTGACTTTGAATGTCCCAGGCAAAAGATTAGGCAATCTGTGCCTGTGAAAACCATCTGGAAAACGACTTCTATGGTTTGTGACTAACTCAGGATCCAAATGCCTCAGCATTTCAGTAGAATGAAATTACCTGTGGAGAGGACCAAAAGGAAAGCAGCAATCTTGGTCACAGGGGAGATCATGTCTTCCGTTGCTGTTGCCAGGGTGATGATGGCTGTACCTTTGTAAGTCTCAAATGTATCCACACAGAGACCGCAATCCTCTCGGCGGTTTTCATCTTCCTGTCTTTTGAGGATCAAAGATGTTTCAGACTTTGCTGTCTTCACACACCATATGAACAGCATCTAGGAAGCTCAGGTTCTCAAAGATGGTCTTGAGGAGTCTCTCCTAAGTTAAGATATAGAACAAGGATGGAAAGAACAGTCAATCATGATTCATTTCCCAGTTGAGAAATGGATTTCCCAACACCCAAGACACCTCCTCAGAAAGACTAACACAGAATCATGGGCTTCAGTATGAGCTCTGGGATCAGACTAGGACCCTGGAGATTAGGATTCAAATCCTCGCTTGGCCATGGAAACCCTCCAGGTGAGCTTAGGCTAGTCACACAGTCTCAGCTTCAGAGGAAGGCAAAGCAAAGCCTGTGCGAACAAGTCTTGCCAAGAGAATCTCATGATAGGTTTACCTTAAGATCGACATGAGTTGGAAATCATTTGAGCACAGACAAAAATAATAAGCAAGGAAGGAAGGAAGGAAGGAAGGAAGGAAGGAAGGAAGGAAGGAAGGAAGGAAGGTAGGTATATTAATTTAGAACTAGAGGTAGCTGTTCAGTGCAATAACTGAACATGCCATCCAGATGGAAAAATTTGGGGGGGGGGACCCTTCCTCTGCCTCTCTAGTGTTGCCCTGTGAGAAATGAACAATCTCTGGTGCCCCCTAGTGGACAAAAGCTAGCATGATAACATTGAAAAAACTTCCAGAACAGAATCATAGAATCATAGAAATGCAGAGTTGGAAGAGACCCCAGGGGCCATCCAGTCCAACCCCCTGCCATGCAGGAACACCCTCAAAGCACTCCCAACAGATGGCCATCCAACTTCTGCTTGAAAACCTCCAAAGAAGGAGACTCCACTACACTCCGAGGCAGCATGTTCCACTGCCGGACAGCCCTGACTGTCAGGAAGTTCTTCCTGAGGTTCAAGTGGAATCTCCTTTCCTGCAGCTTGAATCCATTGCTCCTTGTCCTGGTCTTTGGAGCAGCAGAAAACAAACCCTCTCCTTCTTCTACATGGCATCCCTTCAAATATTTAAACATGGCTATCATGTCCTCTCTTAACCTTCTCTTCTGCAGACTAAACATCCCCAGCTCTAAGTCTAATCTCATAGTGCATGGCTTCCAGGCCTCTCACCATTTTGGTCACCCTCCTCTGCATTTGAAGCTAAGGACTCTGGTGAAATATGCCAAGGAATCTTCTGATATTAGATCTTTCCTGTTCCAAATCTCAACCAGATAGCTATGTTGGTCTGTCACAGGTGGCACTCTTGTAATACTAGACTGCCTCATCACAGTGGAATCTGTGGCCAGGTAGGAAAAATGCCCAGCCTTTGCAATTAATGGAGATATTTACACAAATTCTTGTGGAAAACATTGCATTCCTTACGAAAGTGATGGATGATGGTGAAAGAGATGCAAATAAAAGTTCCTTGCCCATTCAATTGTTCAAAGCTGGCATTCAGTTCAAAGGTCACACAGCCTAATCAATTTGAGATTCAATATCTAGAAAAAGTATGCTATGCAACCACAACATAGGGTGTATGCTAGGAATGGAAATAATATCTGCAATTATTGTTTTTGATAGAGGGGTTCCCAAAATTACCTAAACTGCCCCTCCATCCCATGGACATACTCACTAATAATTATCTTACCTGGGATGGGGGAATGTCAAATACAAAGAATTAATTCAGAGTACTATATGCACACCTAAAAAAGACTGCAAGACACTGAAAACTGTTGAAAGGACAGTCTGCTTGCAAAACAATTCATTATTTCAGAACAAAGGCAAAAAAAAGGGTGTTGTTTAACACATGCCCACCCACAAAAACCACCAATTAGAATTCCTTCATTCCCTGCAGACAGTTACCAGGAAGGCGGGTTTCCTTGATTTGCTGGGTTTTTGTGCTAACTGTCAATGCATCTCAGCCACTGTGCTTCCAATGCACAGAAGTAGGTGGCAGCATCTGTGAACTGGACCCCTTGGATGCTCAAGTAACTCTGACGCTTCTTCTTATCAAGTTCAGCATGGAAGTTGGCTTTGGTCTCAGGTTTCTCCAACACCAATGCAAACAGGATTGTAGGGCCTTCACCTGGGTCCTGCCTGTACCACTGTAAGCCTCCGAAACTGCTTGCATTGTACTTGCAGTCGAGGCTTGCATTCTCCCCTTCTTTCCTGATTTCCATAGGTTTTCCTTGACTCACGCTATCCTGGCCTCTGGTCCCTGGGTGGTAAAAACATACAAGTGATTCAGTGCAGTGCAAGAAGTTTTTCAACAGTTCTGTCTCCTTCAGGCAACCCAACTGTAGCATCCTGAAGCCACTTGGATTGGTTCAGCTGCATCGTATGGAATCCTAAAATTTGTAGTTTAGTGAGGCAATAGAGATACCTGGCAGAGAATGCTAAGTATCTTATGAACCCGCAAATCCCAAGATTCCACAGGAAGAAGCCATGGCAGTTTAAAGTATTATCAAAAAGCTGTAACTGTATTGTGTGAACAGGACCTTCCTCTCAGGCCATGTATAAAGGTCCTACAACTGGAATATGTTTTATTGTGGGAACAGCTCAACTCTAGCAAGGAGGGCTAAGCTAACATCTCTTGACGGTTCCAGTCCTTGTGGTAGCAGGAGAGGAAAGGAAACCAGTCAAGCTCAACAATTAGACTCAGCCCAAAAAAAACTGTGGTACAGTTCCCAGATATTGGGCCAGATATCAAGGCTTCAAACAAAGGACCTCTCTTTCCTTTGAGTGGATATTTACACATCATTTGGAAGTGTCTTTTATGCTCTGGATCAGGTAGAACTCTTTGAAAATTGTGAAAAAGCTTTTGTGGTCTTGGTGTTTTGGACTACAGTTCCCATAATCCCTTACCATAACCCATGCTGGATGATGGTTGTAAGAACTGACATCCAAAATATCTGCCTTGAGAGCCAAAAGTTCTCCACCCCAGCTTTACCTCGTGGAACATTTTTCGCAGACTGAAGATCAAAAGAGAAAATGCTCTGCACGCATACCTCGGAAAAGTACTAACAGCAATGTGAAGACCATCCAGTGAGATATCTCCATAACTGTTCTTGATTACTTCTGGGAGAAGCAGCCAGTGTTGGTTGATGCTTGTTGGTTTCCTAAGCTCAAAAAATAACAAGAGTCAGATGCTTCTTTTTCTACTCGACCTGGCCAATCAGAAGAAAAGCCCTTCCCACAACAGAAAGCAAGAGGAGACCAAGGTGAGAGGAACACAGAGCTATAAAAAGTGTCAGGGTGCCTTAGTGTCGAAGCCAAGCTTCCTCCTCATGTATTTGCAGCAAAGAAGAGGAGCAAGACCATTTCATCAGCTCTGTTGGAAAAACCAGCTTTGCCGAGTTCCTCCTTCTCCATTCCAGTTGTTTCTCAGGAGAATCAGTATTTTAATTCTTTAAAGAACTGGCACATAAATCAAGCTGTTCTTCTCCTACTCTCTTCATCACTATTGTCTTTTGTGTCATATCTTTTGGGGAGGGAAAGTATTTTTTATTATACATTTAGTTAAGATAACATCTCTTTGCATAACATAATTGCAACATTACCAAACATAACACAGTGAATACATAACAAGGATCACAGAAAAAGAGAAAAAGAAAAAATGGAAAAGAATGAAAAATCAAAGATTGAAAAAAGAGGAAAGGAAAAAAGAAGAGAATGCTCATAATACATGTTGCACACTAAACCAGTGGTTGTCAACCTGCTACTCGAGGACCCATGGAGGTCTACAGAGCCCTCACAGGGGGTCTACGAAGCCCTGCTGTCCAACAGCAGTGGGAGCAACAAGGACACAGCAGCGGGGGGGGGGGTGCCCAAACTGTTCCCTCATTTGCAAAACCAGGAGCAGCTTTAGCACTATCACCCCACATGTCCCTGACAAGCCTCTCTGCCGCTGAATCCTTGGCAAAAGGGATGTGGCTGCAGGAGCGTGGTGGCACCGACACTATGACTCTGGAGATCAGAGTTTGAATCTCAACTCAGCCATGGAAACCTACTGGGTGGCCTCAGACAAGTCACATTCTCTCAGCCTCAGAGAAAGGCAAAGGCCACAAATTTTGCCAAGAAAATCCCCAGATAGGTTCACCAAAAATTAATTTCCAAAAGGGAGCAACATGATAGCTAGAAAGAACCTCCCCCTGTCAGGTTCACTTTGCTATTTTGTCCTTCATGTCATTTTTGGCTTATGCCAACCCTAAGGTGAACCTATCACAGGGCTCTGGTTTGGCAAGATTTGTTCAGAGGTATTTGCCTTTACCTTCCTCTGAGGCTGAGAGAAACTGGTTTGCCCAAGATCACCCAGTGTCTGAGCGGGGATTTGAATCCTACTGTCCAGAAGCCTTTAATATATAAACAAATGTTTGAATATTTAATAAATATTTGAAAATTGAAATCTAAATTTAAATTTTTAAGCCCTGACTTAAGTCTCAAGTGTCCATGGCAACAAATTATGTTTACAGGGGGTACCTGGCAAAGAAAAGGTTAAGAATCACTAGTCTAGTGTGAATGAGCTCAGAGTCTTGCTAAAACGTTGGTCTGATTCAGTGAGATCCTTCACACATTCGTCATTACTTCAGATGGGATCCAGGAGTCCAGGAACCCAGAAGAACCCAGGTAGCACAAAACCCTCCAGGTTTTTGGATAGACTGAAGGTCTCTTTGTAGCACTGTGCCTCCAGAGCACAGAAGTAGACAGCAGAATCTTCAAGCTGGATGTTCCTCCTCAGTAAGGATGTGGTTCTGTTTTCTTTGTTTAGGCTCATGTCAAAATAGCCAGAAGATTCAGCTTTTGTTGAATGCAGAATGGCTATAAAATGGATCTGGCCATCTGAGGTCTGCTTGTACCACTGGAGATTATGTGCAGTTCCTTCATAGGAACAATCAAGCTGGACAGCTTCTCCCTCCTTGGCAAAAACAAAGCGGTCTTTCTGGGAGACGGATTCTTGGCCTGAAATGCCTGGAAGGAAAGGAGAAGGTCAGGAAGACTTCTAGTCAGAAGGCAGCTGACCACAAGAGAAAAACATAAAGTGGCGCAGTGTTTAGAGCACTGAATCAGATGAAGAAGGAGCAAATCTGCATTCAGCCGTGGATGATCGTAGGCTGTTCATTGGCTTGACTTAACTTGCAAGTTTGATATGAGAATAAAGTGGAAAGCAGGTAAGCCATGGCTGCTACCTTGGTCCCAATGGAAGAAAGGTCGATTATAACTGTAATTGAGAAATAAATTAAAACACAAGGGAAAAAAAACACACAAGAGAGAGATGTAAAGTTGAAGGCTTTCACAGCCAGAATTCATACGTTGTTGTGGGTTTTCTGGGCTTTGAGGCCGTGTTCTATTAGTATTTTCTCCTGATGTGTCACCTGCATCTGTGGCTGGCATCTTCAGAGGATCTGGTGGCATGGGCTTCCATGCCACCAGATCCTCTGAAGGTGCCAGCTACAGATGCAGGCAAAACGTCAGGATAAAATACTAACAGAAAATGACCTCAAAGCCTGGAAAACCCACAACAACCTACACAAGAGAGAGAATTCACAAGAATGGGTGAGAAAGAGAGGAAGAGGTAACTTTGCCAAACTTAGGGACAGAAAAAGCATGTTCAACATATTCTTCTTTCCCTTTACTTATTTAGGTTTTAGATCCAGAGAGAGAGAGTGGGGACTGACTTGGAGTGTCCTAGGACAACGATTAGGTTACCTGTCCCTGTGAAAACCATTTAGAAAACCACCACCCTGAAGCATGGCTAGCCCAGGATCCAAACGTCTCAGGATTTCACTACAATGAGAATACCTGTGGAGAAGGCCAGAAGGAAAGCAGCAATCTTGGCCACTGGGGAGTTCATGTCTTCCCTTGATGATGATGACTGTGCTTCTGTAAATCTCATATGTAGGCAAGCTGTGCCTCTGTAAATTTGATACGGAGCCAGACAAAGACCACAGTTCTCTCAGTGGTTTTGATCTTCCTGTCCTCTGAGGATCAAAGACACTTCAGACACTGCTGTGCTCACACAACATATGAGCAGCGTCTGTAAAACACAGGTTCTCAAAGATGGTCTTGAGGAGTCTCTCCTAAGTTAAGACATAGAACAAGGATGGAAAGAATATTCATCATTATTCATTTCCCAGTTGAGAAATGGATTTCCCAGCACCCAAGACACCCCTTCAGAAAGAGTAACACAGCATTGTACGCACACACACCCTTGACCTCTGAGGCTGAACTAGGAACCCTGGAGATCAGAGTTCAAATTCTCACTCAGCCACGGAAACCTTCCAGGTGAGCTTAGGAAAGTCACACTCTCTTAGCCTCAGACAAAGGCAAAGCCCCTGTGAACAAATCTTGCCAAGGAAACCCTCTGATAGGTTTACCTTAAGGTCGACGTAAGTCAGAAATGACTTGAAGAAGAAATTTACAGCTGCCCAGAATTTAAAAGAAAATTATTACAAAATGTTTCATAGACGGTACATGACACCAGAAAAACTCATGAGATTTTACAAAACAGGAACAGAGCAGTGCTGGAAATGTCAAAAGGAGGTCGGTACAATGTTTCATATGTGGTGGTCATGTCCCAAAGCAAAGAAATATTGGGGGGAAATACATAATAAGATCTGTACAATATTGAAGGTACAATTTGATAAAACACCAGAAATGTATTTGTTGAATATGACACATATGATTGATGTTATTGTTATTGTTCAAAAGAAATATTGGCGGATAATATTGTATATGATCACGACGGCTCGAATTGAGTTTGCAAGACTATGGAAAGCTCAGCAAATTCCCACAATTGATCAATGGTGGGCAACTTTTATTGAAAACAGAAATGCAGATATAGTCTCGCAGAGATTAAAGGGGAAATCAGACGAAGAGATTAAGAAAGAATGGCAAATAGTGTTGGGTAATTGCTGGGTATTATCAGATGACAATGGTGAATGTAAAATAGTATAGACTGTATATCAAGAAAATGCAATATGGAAGGATGGATATTATGTCATAATATACTGTATCTGATGTATTGCAGGATTCATCATGAAATATTATCATTTGGTAGTGTGGTACATTTAACTTCAACATGTTGATTATATAGAAAAACTGAAATCTAGTGAGGGGGTGGAAGATTAGCAGAAATAATTTAATGATATGTACAATTATATATGTTTATTTTATATGACGGAATTTCAATAAAATTAAATATAAAAAAAGAAATGACTTGAAGGCACACACACACACACATGAAGGCCTCAAACAAATAGATAAATTGAAGTAGCTGTTCAATGCAATGCAGTAATTGAATACGCCATCCAGATGGAAAAATTGGAAAAAAACTTCACCTGGTTGTCTTTTATCTCCCTCTGAGAAATGAACGTTCTCTGGTGCCCTCTGGTGGAGAAAAACTAGCAGGACATCATTGAATAAGCTCCCCAAATAGAGTATACATTACAACTAGAGACAGTTGAAATTTGCCATGGAATCTTCTGATATCAGATCTTCCCTACTCCAAATTTCAACTAGATCGCTATATTGGTCTGTCACAGGTGGCAGCCTTGTGATACTGGACTGCCACATCTCAGTAGAACCTGTGGCTAGGTAGGAAAAATGCCCAGCCTTTGGAATTTATAGAGATATTTACACAGATCCTTGTGGAAAACCTTGCACTTCTTTTGAAACCGATGGCTGATGTTGAAAGAGATGCACATAAAATTGCCCTGTCCCTTTGGATGTTCGAAGCTGACATTCAGCTCAAAGTTCACCTAGCCTCCTCACAACGGGATTCAAAATCTAGAAAAAGTATACTAAGCAACCACAATGTAGGGTCTCTGCCAGGAAATGGAAATAATATTTGCCATTATTGGCTTTGACAGAGAGGTTTCCCAAAATTACCTTCCAGATCCCATGGACATACATACTGTGGTAGAATAATTATCTGGTAGGGAAGATGTCAAATGCAAAGAATTAACTCAGAGAGTACTATATCCACACTTAGAAAAATCAACAAGGCACTGAGAAACATTAAAAGGACATGCAAGTATTTCCCTGCCTGCAAAAAAAAAAAAGAAGAAGCATTCTTTCAGAACTAAGGCAACGAAGGGGTGCTTTTTAATACAAGCCCACCCGCAAAACCCACCAATTAAAATTCATTCATTCTCTGAAGAGACTAATCAGAAAAGAAAACTTGCGGGGGTTTTGCACTAGCTGCCAATGCATCTGAGCCACTGTGCCTCCAAGGCACAGAAGTAGGTGGCAGCATCTGTGAACTGGACCCCTCTGATGCTCAAGTGGCTCTGACGCGTCTTCTTATCAAGTACAGCATGGGAATTGCCTTTGGTTTCAGGTTCTTCCCACACCAAAACAAACAGGTTTGTAGGGCTTTCTCCTGGGTGCTGCCTGTACCAATGTAAGCCATAGAAATTGTTTGTACTGTATTGACAGTCGAAGCTTGCATCCTCCCCTTCTTTCCTGATTTCCATGGGTTTTGCTTGACTGACACTATCTTGGCCTCTGGTCCCTGTGTGGAAAAAAACATGCAAGTGATTCAGTGCAATGCAAGAAACTTTTCTACAGCTCTACATCTTTCATGCTACGCAATTGTAGCATCATGATGCCACTTTGATTGGTATGGCTGCATCCTATGAAATCCTAAGATCTGTAATTCAGGGAGGTAGTAGAGCTACCTGGAATAGAATGCTAAGTATTCTACGAACCTCCAAATCCCAGGATTCCACAGGATGGAAACAGGGCAGTTTAAAGTGGTATCAAAGAGTTGCAATTGTGTCATGGAAACAGAACCTTCCAGCTAGGCAACATACAATCAGACGGTCAGGTCGTACAATTGGAACATGTTTTATCTTTTATTGAGGTAACATACCTCTAGCAAGGAGGACTAAGCTAACATATCTTTATAGTTCCAGTCCTTGTAGTTGTAGGAAAGGAAACCAGTGAAGCTTAACAATTAGACTCAGTCCAAAAAACAGTGGTGCAGTCCTCAGATGTTGGACCAGATACCAAGGCTTCAAACAAAGGACTTCCTCTTCCTTTAGTGGATATTTTCACAACATTTAGAAGTGTCTGTTATGTTCTGGATCAGGCAGAACTCTTAGAAACTTCTGAGAAAGCTTTTGTGGCCTAAGTGTTCTGGACCACAGCTGCCACCATCCCTTATCATAATCCATGCTGGATGATGGTGATAAGAACTGAAGTCCAAAACATCTGCTTTGAAAGTCAAAGGTCCTCCAGCCCAGCTTTACTGTGTGGAGCATTTTTCTTAGAGTGAATATAAGAAAAGAAAATGCTCTGCACGCATACCTTGGAAAAGTGCTAACAGCAACATGAAGACCATCCAGTGATATGTTTCCATAATCGTTCTTGATTGCTTCTGGTGTTGGTTGATGCTTGCTGGTTCCCTAAGCACAGAAAATATCAAGAGTCAGCACTTTGATGCTTCTTCTTGTACTCAACCAAGCCAATCAGAAGAAAAGCCCCTCCCACAACAGAAAGCAAGAGGATACCAAGGGGAAAGGAATATAGAGGCACAAAAACTGTCAGGCTCCCTCTGCTTGGAAGCCAACAGAGTCATCCCCACAGTCTTGAGGCAAAAAAAAAGCAGCAGGGCCAGTTCATCAGCTCTGTTGGAAAAAACAGTTTTCATGGTCTCCTCCTCCTCCTCCTCCTCCATTCCACTTGAGAGAATTAGTATTTTAATTCTTTAAACAACGGGCACCTGAATTGGTTTGTTCTCCTACCCTCTTCGTTTTATTTTTGCATCATATCTTGTTCTGGGGCGGCGACGTGAAGACAACCTCCCCTTGCATAACATAATTACAACATTATCAAACACAATTCAGCCTACACATAATGATGAGCACAGAAAAAAGAAAGAAAAAAGATGATAGAAAAAGAGAGAGTGAAAAGGAAAAAGAAGAGAATGCTCATAATATATATAACATACTAAACAATTATGTACTTTCTACGTGCTGGGTTTCCCACTCTCCCTGTATGGGCTATACACCATAATATTAGCTCAACTTCTTTTCGTCAAAGAGTCTCTTCTAGATCCAGTGATACATCCACCGTATACTAATATACAGAACCAATAACTGGTATGGTACGTTATTCTTTTCATCTTCCAAAAACTGATTAAGTCCTTCCCAAGAGGCCCCAAACATTTTTCCCTTCAAAGAATAGTCAGTTGACCGAGCTCTACTAAGTCCATTGACATTAATATCCATTCTTCTGTGGTTGGGATCTCATTGCTCTTCTGCTTCGCTGTGTATATTATTCTGGCCTTCGGTGTCACATATTGCAAAGTTCAGCCAAATTTCTTCTTCAGTGTCCTGTCCATCAGCCCGCCTAGGTAAAGTTATGAGTGTTTCTGAAAACTTAATTGTCTTTCACTAACATGAATTTGGTTCCATAAAGCCCTTGGGCACCAGATTCCACCTGTTAGTCCCAGCTAAAGGAGACCCATTTAGGGAATGGAATCTACATAAGTGTTGACTGAATGACTCTGCTTGGGACTAACAATTGGATTTAGGCCTTGGAACATCAACAATTTAAGTCTATCGTTTGAAATCCTGGGAGTTGCAGTTTAGAGAGGGACATTTAGAATTCCCAGCTGGAGTGCTCAAGGGTCTCATCAGACTACAGATCCCAGCATTGCATGGGATTGAATTATGAGTTATATGAGAATAATAGTGATACAATTGTCTAGTGCGAATGGGCCCAGAGTCTTGTTAAACCTTTGCTCTGATTCAGTGGGACTCTTCATACATTCTTCATTATTTCAGATGGGATGAGGAGTCCAGGAACCCAGAACAAGCCAGCCAGCACAAAACCCTCCAGGTTTTTGGATAGGCTGCAGATCTCTTTGTAGCACTGTCGCTCCAGAGCACAGAAGTAGACAGCAGAATCATCAAGCTCGGTGCTCCTCCACAGTAAGGAGGTGGATCTTTCTTCTTTGTTCAGGCTCATATCAAAACGGCCAAAAGATTCAGTATTTGTTGACAAGAGCCTGGCCATGAAATGGATCTGGCCATCCGAGGTCTGGTTGTGCTATTGGAGACTACTTGCAGTTCCTTCATAGGAGCAATTGAGCTGGGCGGCTTCTCCCTCCTTGGCAAAAACAAAGCCGTCTTTCTGGGAGACCGATTCCTGGCCTGAAATGCCTGGAAGAAAAGGAGAAGGTCAGGAAGACTTCTGGCCAGAAGGCAGGCTGACCACATGAGAAAAACACAAGGTGGTGTAGTGGTTAGAGCATGGAATCGGATGAGCCAGGGCCAGTTCTGCATTCAGTAATGGATGATCGCAGGTTGTTCATTGCCTTACCCTGATCTCAGCTGCATGTTTTGTAATGAGAATAAAGTGGAAAGGAAGTAGGTCTTGGGTGCTACTTTGGTCTCAATAGAAAATAAATGGGTTAAAACTATAATTGGAAAATTAATAAAACGACAAAAAAATTAACAAAAACAAAAGAGAGAGTTCACAGGAATGAGTGAGAAAGAGAGGAAGAGGTACCATTGCCGAACTTTGGGATGGAAAAAGCATGTTCAATATATTCTTCCTTGCCTTTGTTTACTTGAGTCTTAATCCCAAATTGAGGAGGGGACTGACTTGGAGTGTCCCAAGCAAAAAATTAGGTTATTTGTGCTTGTGAAAACTATTTAGAAAACCACCACCCTGGATCATGGCTAACTCAGGATCCAAATGCCCCAGATCTTCCCTAGAATGAAAATACCTGTGGAGAGGGCCAGAAGGAAAGCAGCAATCTTGATCAATGGAGAGTTCGTGTCTTCCTTTGGTTTCACCGGAGCGATGATGACAGTGCTTCTGTAAGTCTTGTATGTAGCCACACACAGACCACAGTCCTCTCGGTGGTTTTGATTTTCCTGTCTTCTGAGGACCAAAGATGTTTCAGACTTTGCTGAGTTCACACAGCATATGAGCAGCATCCATAAAGTGCAGGTTCTCAAAGATGGTCTTGAGGAGTTTTTCCTAAGTCAAGACAGAGAACAAGGATGGAAAGAGTACATTATTATTTATTTCCAAGCTGAGAAAAGAATTTTCCAACACCTAAGACAGTCCCTCAGAAAGAATAACATAGCATCATGGGCACGACCTGGACTGCTAGGGTTGGGCTAGGACCCTGGAGATAAGAGTTCAAATCCTCACTCGCCATGGAAACCCTTGGGGTGACCTTAGGCAAGTCATACTCTCTTAGCCTCAGAGGAAAGTAAAGGCACAGCTCCTCTGAACAAATCTTGCCAAGAAAACCCTGTAACAGGTTTCCTTGTAGTCACAATAATTTAGAACAACTTAAACACACATAGCAAAAATAAATCTAACAAGCACATAGGTAAATCTGTTATTTTAGAACTAGAAATGGTTGTTCAGTGCAATACCTGAACATGCCATCCAGATGGAAAATCGAGGGCAGAGAAAAAACTCTTCATCTGGCTGGCTAGTGTCTCCCTTTGAGATATGAAAAGTCTCTGGCATCCTCTGGTAGACAAATGCTAGCATGACATAGTTGAAAAAGCTTCCAGAATGGAATACACGGACACTAGTGAAGTTTGCCATGGAATCTTCTGATACCAGATTTTCTCTGTTCCAAATTTAAACCAGATAATTGTGTTGGTTTGTCATAGAGGGCACCCTTGTGATACTGGACCGCCTCATCTCAGTGGAATCTGTGGCTGGGTAGGAAGAATGCCCTGCCTTTGAAATTTATGGAGATATTCCTCTAGAGATCCTTGTGGAAAACACTGAAATCATTTTGAAAGTGATGGAGAACAATGTATGGGATGCAAATAAAAGTGCTTTTTGCGTTTGGTTGCTGAAAGCTGTCATTCTACTCAAAGGTCACACAGACCACTCAACATGTGACTCCATAGTTAGAAAAAGTATGTTATGCAACCATAACATAGGCTCTCTGCTAGGAATGGATATAAAAGTTGCCATTATTGGTTTTGATAGAGAGTGTGTGAATGCAGAAGCTAACTATTATGATTAAGGGGCATTGACACCACTGGCTATAGAGGACAAACTGAAGTTTTATTATAAGAACTCCATTAGAGATAGGTAAGCTCTCTAAGAGCGCTAGTATAGGCTACAGCAGAAGAGAAAGAGTAGGGCTCAGTTAGTCCTCACTCCCCTCAATCTGACATCATTTAATTGGCAAAATTGGCAATATGTATTAGTTGGAATTGATATAAAATGAATCCTGAACTGTCTGTAAGGCTAGGTTGGGCAAAAGAAACATATTCTTTTTCCATCCTGAGTGGGAAGGTATTAATGGTTCTCTGGCAGAGTAGACAATGGAGTTTGCAGAGTGGAAAATGGGATCTGGAATGAGCTATGGTCTTAGCATTAGGCGACAAAGGGACTGATGGGAACTGTGATAGCTCTTTAATGGTGGGACAGGTGAGGGGACAAAAGGAGAATTTCAATGGACCAAAGGTCAGAGACAATCAGTCATTCCCTGGGAGCAGTTTTGGGTGCTACTGTTTCTAAAGGTCAAGGAATTGAGGGACATCTGCCAGTCCATTAGCTCCAGAGTTTCTTTGACTATGACCTAGCCATGCCCTGAGGTCTCGATCTGATCTAGTTTGACAAGACACGTGCGCAGCCAGTTCCTGTTTGCCAGCAAAGCAGGATATAATTTATATTTCATGCCAATTTCAGGCCACGTGAGTTGCAAGATAAGTCAGAGACAGCACCTGATATTCATTGTCCATCTCCCATCCAAATACTAACCAGAGATGACCCTGCTTTACTTCCAAAATCAAGAAGGATTTGGTGCTTTTAGAGTATCTAGGCTCTCTGCTACTACTTAAATGCACCTTCTGGAGATACTTGTATTTTTCTCCAGACTGAAATAAGCATGAGCTTGGGGTGAATGTCACTGACTGAACTACATTTCCTTAAGGGCACTGATAGATTGGGAGGTAAATAAGCAGGCCACGTTGGGCTCAACAGAATTTACTTCTGACTGGGCATACACAAGATTGCACTATAATGTGCTCCTCTACATGTGTTTGTTCTTTTCTATGTCCTTCCCCTTTTGCATGTTTTTGGTTGGCTTCTCTTTGAACCAGCCTTACTGTGTCTCTCACAGCACAGAAATAGACAGCAGCATCATTCAGTTGACTTGCAGATTTCTCCATGTTGAAGGACTTCTTTGCATTCCTGTTTTCCTCATGGGTAGCCCAGAAGCCTTGAAGATGTCCCTCATCAGAATCAGTTTTTCCAAGATCCCTCAGAAAGAGCCTGGGAGCTTGTCCAGAATACTGAATGTACCAGAATGGATCTGCTGGTACAGATGATTCATAGGAACAATTGAGAGAAATACGTTCTCCTTCAGCAACAATCACCATGCCTTCTGTCTGTTTAACGGACTGTCCAACTATCCCTTCTGTGGGGGAATAATGGAGACAGAGTGGTTGAATTGATGGGGACCTTGTTGGTCATTTGGTTCTGCTCCATGCAGAATATCCAGAGGTACAACTTCCCCAACAGATGGCTCTCCAGCCTCTGCCAGAAGAAGACCTCTAGTATGAAGCTTGGAAAATTTCTACTTTGGACTATCATTTCCCATGTCCACTGGACAGTACAGCCAATTCAGACAGCTACAGTTCTAAACTATAACTTGTTCAAGCTCTGCTCCACCACCTCTCTAAAAAGCAGGATCCAGTATCTAACTCAAGCGTTCAGAAGTTTTTCCTAACATTCAACTCAAGTTTATCTTCCTGTAATGTAAGGAGATGGGGGTTGAATTCCTATTTAGTCATGTACAGCTCTGTAGACTTCTTGGAGACTGCAACAGTTAATCCATTCCTGAGCTTACTATGAGCTCTAATTTTAACAAAGCTTAAAGGTCCAGATTCAATAGCCTAGGCAGCTCAATTCAAGTTCAGACTCGAAACAAAAATTGATTCATCATTCCACTGATATCCCTAATTCCCTCATCTGGAAGATCAATCCTGGAATATGTGAACTAATGCTCAAGAAGAGAGTACTCCTAATATGTGCAGAGGACCTCCCCTTGGTCTACTACAGAGTGAAAGGAAAAAGTAAGCCTCAGCACATCTCATAGTAGAAACCAAGCCCTGGAGAAATGACATTGTCCTGATATTTAAGCTCAGTCTAAACTACACAGTGGCCTTACAGCTCCACTGACAGTGGAACCACCACTCTCCATTACAGACATGGCTAGGAAAGCAAAGCATAGATTAAATATGCAGTTTAGAAACTCTTTAGCAGCCAGTGTATCTATGAAACAGCAATAAAGACTTCAAGATCAGGAAGAAAATCAACCATCACTTACTCAAGAAGACTGACAGGATTACCAGAACCAAGATCCAAAAAAGAGGCATTTTCCCTTGGTCAAGCAAGCCAAACCAAGAAAGATTTCAAAAGAGATCGGAAAGAATTTGGTTCTGATCAGCTTCTAGGTGTTTGTCCTGCACAATCCACTCTGCGTAGTGCAGTGAAAGACATTCTTCATGACAGGTAATTTCTTACCTCCTCACTCTTGGTAAGTAATGCACATTTTCACACGCCAAGCAGAAGAAGGACAAAGCAAAGGATATTGTGGTCAGCCACCAGGCTTTCTTTTGTGTGCAAGGAGGGGGTGCAAGTCAGGTCTGGCATTTTCGGTGCACCTAGTTCCCAAGATGAGTAGAACTGGCTCAACATCACCGCCCTGTGTTCAACTTTTCTCCTTGTTTAAATGAGGATTGGAAAACTATAACCTAGGAGCTGCATACAGCCTTGAAACCATCTTCTGCGGCTCATTGTGCTCCCTAGGACACCACCACAAGCCAGCAGACCCCAAGTTTTAAAAATCTGGGGACTGGTTTCATTGTTCTTATTGTTCCAAAATTACCAAAAGGATTAAAACTGCAGCAGAATGCCCCAGACTGATCAGAGTATGTCCAAAAAGGAAGATGTGGTACATGGAATCTGGTGCAGGGCAGCCTTCCAGGAGTTCAGGACACCATTGTCCTGGATTGTACTGCCACAGTTTTCTCTAGTATTGGATACATTTTCTTTTTGTCCGTAGCTGTATACGTTGTG
Source organism: Iguana delicatissima (assembly GCA_948472985.1). Taxonomy (NCBI): domain Eukaryota; kingdom Metazoa; phylum Chordata; class Lepidosauria; order Squamata; family Iguanidae; genus Iguana; species Iguana delicatissima. Next base: position 201,300 of record CAOKZL010002016.1, read on the forward strand.
TATGTGTGTGTGTGAGAGAGAGAGATGGAACCAGCATGGTTTAGTGGCTTGAGTGCTAGGCTAGGACTCTAGGAGGCCAGGGTCTGATTCCCTGCTTAGCTGTGGAAAGCCACAGGGTGATGTTGAGCATGTGCCACTCTCTCAGCCTCAGAGGAAGGCAACAGCAAACCCCCTCTGAACAAATCCTGCCCCCCAAAAAAATCCCGTGATAGATGATGATGATGATGATGATGATGATGATGATAATCTTTATTTATATCCCACTTTTTTCCTTGAGAGGACTCAAAGCAGCTTACAACTTTAAAAAAGACTACATAGTTTAAAAAACCATGATGTACAAAAGTTAAAACACTTATTAAACAAACAGTAATACTGTATTTGCTGGCATATAAGACTCATTTTTTTCCCTGAAATAAATACTGTTTGAAAATGGGGTGCATCTTATATGCCGGTGTGTCTTATATGTCAGCAAATAGTATTTGCTTGCATACAAATGAGGTGCATCTTATACACCAGTGTGTCTTATACACCAGCAAAAACAGGTAATTAAAACAAAATTAAAATACATATTAAAACAACTGAGAAATCACAATGAAGATAACCAGCGCCTTTCTTTGGCCAAGCAGTCATCACATATTAAATGCCTGCCAAAATAAGAATGTATTTAATTGTCTCTGGAAGGCGGGGGAGCATGCCAGTCTGACCTCTCTGGGAAGGGAGTTCCAGAGTCTGGGAGCAGCCACTGAGAAGGCCCTCTCCTGTGTTCCCACCAAATGCACCTGTGAAGGTGGTGGGACAGAGAGAAGGGCCTCTCCAGCAGATCTCAAAGCCCAGGCTGGTTCATAGGGAAGAATGTGGTCTTTCAAATAACCTGGACCTGAGCCATGTAGGGCTTTAAAGGTCATCACTAGCACTTTGAATTGTGCCCAGAAACAGACTGGTAGCCAGTGGAGCTGTTACAGGAAGGGGGGTTGTGTGATCCCTGTAGCCAGCTCCAGTTAATAATCTGGCTGCAGCTTTTTGGACTAGCTCAAGTTTCACTCAAGATACACCGTGGGGTCACCGTGGTTCAGAAACAACTTGAAGGCTTACACCAACAAGTTACACATGAGTATGTGAGTGATGGTGTGTGTAATCAGAGGACCTTTACAGACAGGCGTAATTAAAAAGATCTCTGAATTGACAAAGGCTTTTCAGCTGTCTTGGAGAAGAGTAGCCTTCCTCAGCTTGATGCCCCTCAGGTGGTCAAATGGCTGAGGAGGATCAGAATTGTAGTCCAGCACCTCAGGGGGGCATGCTTTTGGAGATGTCAAGAAAAGAAGAGCATGGATATGTCCCCTGTGAGTTTATGTTCAGGTGCCCTTCCATTTCCTACCACTGTGTCTCTCACAGCACAGTAATAGACTCCAGCATCTTCTGTCTCCACTGCACTGATAGAGAGCTCTGTTGATGTATTCTTCTTATCAATGGTCATCTTGTATTGACCTTCTGTCACAGTATCAGAGTAACCAGAGATTATGGAGTGAGGAGTTGTATCTTGCCTTTGTTTGTACCAGAAGAGGGCATTATAGGATGAGATGCCGTGATTACACAGGATCAGAGCTGTCTTTCCCACAGAGACAGAGACCTCCCAAGGCTGAGAAATATCTCCGTTGAGTTCCATGCCTAGAATAAACCAGCATCATTCTGTAACTTCTCTTGCTTTATGGTTGCATATTTGCGCATGTTTTCTACCCTTTAAGCTCCACTCCAGCCTATTCTTGCATCCTTTCCATTTCTCTCTCTCATACAATGGTTCACTCTCCTTGCTAATAATACTAGTCTCCCTCCCTTTACTTTCACTTCACTGTTTATTAATAGGATAACATTGTATGAGCATGCTTTATCTTCAGTAGTAATAAATTGTGTTTGCTAATAACCAATAAGAACTGTTTTGAGCATTGGACTACAACCCTGGAGACCAGAGTTCGATTCCACGCTTGGCCCTGGAAACCCGTTTGGAGACCTTGGGTGCATCGCAAACTCTCAGCCTCAGAAAACCCCATGATGGGTTGGCTTTAGAGTTGCCATAAGTTGGAAATGACTTGAAGGCACACAACAACAACAACAACAACAACAACAACAACCAATAGGTGTATCTAGGTGTGGGCACACATGTGGTAGAGATTTCAGTTTAAAAACTATTTCTATCACTATTGCTATTTCTTTGCATTACTAGTGTTGGAGGTATCAGTAGTAATAAGCTAACACTCAACACAGAAGTCATTGTTTGTCCCACAACAATTATTACAAGTATTTGTTTTTCTTCCACAAAGTCCTATGTTGCCACCACATTATGATGTGGAGGTCACTGTGGATTCTTGTAAACTATGATACCAAAGCTCTTTCAGGTTCTACCAAGCTGGTAAACCTTTTAGTTTGGCTCTAGCAGTAGACAGGGTTTCTGTCATCTGAAGACCAGCCTTGTGAAGTACAGAGAGTGAGGCACCACCAGAAGGTTAGCAATCAGGTGATAAGCTGGCCAGAGCAAGTATGAACACCATGGGATGATGCAATACTTGCCCTTAGCAGGTAATGAAGAGATCACTCATGCTAAAGAAGTTGTGGAACATCAAAGGTATTCAAAATATTTGTTCCTCGCTGGATTATGAGATGATGGGATGGAGGCAGACTATCTAGTGAATGAGAAATCAAGAAAGCTTAGGGTTAGACCACCTATCCTTCCTTTTTACTGAAAGCTAAGAAATCTGTTGATTGATTCCTTCACTTACAGAAGAAGAGTAGCCCAAAGAAATACTTCCATTGTGGTAGGCAGGTTGATGAGAACATCCTCTAGGACACAGGTGATCAAACTGGGATGAGTTCCTCTTAGAAGATGGCTCTGAAGATGCCAAGACTCAGCAAAATTGTCCACTTTTGTTGCTTGCTCTCAACCTGCAAAGTAGACGAACAAAAGTCCTTGTGGTTATCTTCATCAGAAACCTCAAATGTTGCTTCCTCTCTGATTTTCTCAAATGGTGAATGTCAGTTGCCATCAAGATAAAAAAGAGCTCTTTGATGCCATCAAGTGGAAGCAAAGAGACATTACTTAGTAAGTAAACTCATCGCAGTTTGTTTTTAATAGTTAATGTGTTTTAGGGGGTTTAGATGGGTTGGTGGGTGGGGAGGATGGGTTATGTTTTAATTGCTTTTAATGTATTTATATACTGTTGTAGTACCACCTCGATCTGTTGGGAGAGGCGGGATATTTATTATTATTATTATTATTATTATTATTATTATTATTATTATTATTATTATTAAATAGGATACTGTTTCCAGAATGACACATCACAAACTTATAGAATCTCAAAATCTATCCAGTATAACCCCAACAATAACGGAATCCTTGAATGAAGTTTTCATGAGAGGTGATATTAAAATCCTCTCATGAAGGAGAGTACAACAGTGGCCCCTCCACATTTGTGAGGGTTCAGAGTGCAGTACCCTGGCAAAAGTGGAAAAAGTGCAAATAATTTCCCTCCCACACATGCAATCCCCCTCCCATTTCCTTGCCTTTTGCCCTAGCGTGTGAGCCGTCCTTCTCAGCACCAGGGCCAGAGGCAAGGGAACAGGAGGGAGAAATTCCAGAGGGGAGAAGAAAAGGTTGTGCATGTCTTCCCTCCCCGCTTTCCCTTGTGTTTTGGCTCAGTGCAGGTTCTCAGTGCCAGGTGTTACTATGGTGAATCAGCCTGAGCCCGGGGTCTACAATTTAATATTAATAAAATTGGCTATTAAAAACATATATCTCTCCACATGCTTGCGAGGCCCCCGGATAAGCACGCAGAATGGCATGGCCGAGCGGCCAAAAATAAAGAAAAACCCTGGTCAGGCCAGTAATTTTCCGTCATGTCGCCTCAGGAGACCTCCAGGCATGCAGAAGGTAGAAACCCATCAAAAGTACATTAAGCACACAAAAGGTACTCTGCCCCGAATCGCCAGCTTGACAGGATTAGCGCTCCTGACCATTAAAACGTCCAGCGTGAGCGATTACCATACTGTCAAAGCTATTGACAACCCTGTCAAAATCCCATGTACTGTTTTGAAAAAACTATGAAAGCTATGGAAGTAGAGAAAACCTTTTGGAGGCTTTGTTCCAACTCCGAAACCCATTGTTCTCCCCGGGAATGGGCTACCCTCCAGGCACATTTCCCCCTATAATTACCCCTGGTTTTCGAGGGCTTCCTTGGATCGCTCCTGGTTTCCTCCCTGCTCACCGTCACTCCATTTTCCGAGTGTTCCCCTCAGTTCTCCACGTGCTGAGACCTGATTCCTCGCTCTCTGCTGCCATCTCGGAATCCCGGACTACAGGACCAGGTGCAGTATTACCCCGATCCAACCCTCTTCAAGTCCCTCTATCAATTTTCTCTCTTTTATTTCTCTTAGCCCTTATGTGAGTGGGTGCACAAGTGCGCACGTGTGCACTGACTTATTTTTATTAAAAATAAAATAAAAATGATTCCTTTATCAATTTGGTGTGGTTTTTGGTTTGGCCTGACCTCGTATAAATTGGGCTTTAAGATCCTGCTAAGTTACCCTGCCTCTCATGTGTTCTAGCCTGTGCTCCAGTTAATTCCTATTTTCCCCATTATACTGAGTACACTAACAGGTCTCCCACGGGACCCCCAGAAATCAGGGTAACACAGGGCCAGAGGCAAAGGAATGGGAGAGAGAAGCTCCAGAGGGAAGAAGGAAGGCTTGGGCATGCCTTCCCCCTCCCACTTCTTTTCCCACTTCAATTTGTCAGTGCCAGGGCCAGAGGCAAGGGAATGGGAAGGGGTTTTATCCCAAACACGTGGTACCCCTTGAGGTCCTCTAGCAGTACCTACAAATCCGTATAAAAATGGGGAATTAATTAGTTCTAATCAAGAGTGCTGCAAGACCAAGAGTGTGCAGGACCAATAACAACATTTGGCCCTTTTTGCTTCTTCCCTTTTCTCCTAATTTTATGCCATCTTGCCTGATGAATTGCTCTGGAGAATGTAAAAGTTCACACCACTTATGTGTCACTTATGTAATACTTTAGCAGTTCTAATATAATGAATTCCTCATTTAATTTGAATTTTCATTAAATGTAATTGTGACAGACATTTATACATTTTCCCCCAATACACGCTGATGGATTGCAATTCCTAGCATACATCACCATCGGCTACGCTGGCTAGGAGTTATGGGGCTTGCAATCCAACAAAGTCCAGCAAGATTTCCACAATATGGCAATATGGCAATTAGCAATATGTATGACTTCATCTGGGCCTGACAGAATTTATCTGGAGAGTGTAGAACATGGGATTCCATTCATGTAGAGAAATCAAGAATGAGTCACCAGTTAACAATAAAGAAAAAAAAAATATCAAGACTTGTTGGAATTTCCTTTTTAAGTCTCTTGCAGAGTTTCTGAACAGGTTGTATATATGTCCGTGTCATTGTGCTTCCACAGCACAGAAGTAGGTGGCACTCTCTCTGAGACTAACGTTCCTGATGCTCAAGTGACTCTCCTGCTTGCTTTTATCAAGATCAGCATGGAAGTTGTCCTTTGTCTCAGGTTTTTCCTGAAATACCTGCAGCAGAAATACAACTGTCTCTCCTGGATAGTGCCTGTACCAATGCAAGCCGTAGAAGTTGCTTACACTGTACCGGCAGGCAATAGTGGCATTCTCCCCTGCTTTGCTGACTACCACGGGTTCCTGAAGCACGTTATCCTGGCCTCTGACCCCTGTGTAGGAAAGATACGGGAGTCATTAAGTTCATGTGCAGATATAAGACGGGTGACATCTGGCTTGACCACAGTACATGTGAAAGGGATCTAGGAGTCTTAGCAGACCACGAGCTGAACATGTCAGCAGTGTGATGTGGCAGCTAAAAAAGCCACTGCGATTCTGAGCTGTATCAAAAGGACTATAGTGTCTAGGTCAAGAGAAGTGATAATATCACTCAATTCTGCTTTGGTCAGACCCCAGCTAGAATACTGCGTTCAGTTCTGGGCATCACAGTTCAGGAAGGATATGGACAAGCTGGAACTTGTCCAGGGGGAAGATCAAAATAGTAGAAGGCCCAGAAACCATGCTCTATGAGGAGCAGCTTAGGTAGCTGAGGATGTTTAGCCTGGAGAAGAGAAAGTTAAGAAGTGACATGACAATTATGTTTAAATATTTGAAGGGATGTCATATAGAAAATGGAGCAAGCCTGTTTTGTGCTGGTCCAGAGACTAGGACACTAAGCAATGGCTTCCAATCTCAAGAAAAGAGATTCCATCTAAAGATTAGGAAGAACTTCCTGATGTTAAGACCAGTTTGACAGTGGAATGTACTGCCTTGGAGTGTGGTGGCATCTCCTTCTTCGGAGTTTTTTAAACAGAGGCTGGATGGCCATCTGTCAGAAAAGCTTTAATGGTGTATTTCTGCATGACTGGAATGGAACTAGATGGCCCTTGTAGTCTCTTCCATTTCTCTGATTCTATGATCTCTAAGTTCTTATGAACATCTTCCCATTGGTCCAGATAGAGAGACTGGATTTTGCGTCTCTTGTCACAGAACTTCTATCAAATTGTCAGTTGCATAGCCCATAGGAGTACCATAGTATCTTTTTAAGGTTCCAGTCCTCATGATCAAGGAGAAGGAAAAGGAAATAAAAAGAACAAGGCTCATAAATCAGGTCAGGAACCGTGAATGCATTGCTTTCCGTTGTTGTTGGGACTACAGTAAGCCTTCATTCCTGGCACACTGGCCTTGCTGGCTGGGGCTGATAGGCATTCGAATCTGACAAAACAGCCAAAAGGCCAAAGATGCTCCTCCTCTGGTCTGTTAAGATTCATGCCATTTCCGCACTAGACTGTTATAGCGTGATGATTCCACTTTCAACCTCCTATGGAATCCTGGGGTTTGCAGTTTCGGGAGGGGCCAGTAGGCCCCTCCCGAAACTGCAAACCCCAGGATTCCATAGGAGGTTAAAAGTGGAATCATAGCGCTATAACAGTCTAGTGTTGAAATGGCTTCAGTGTCGCCATATCAGGACAGAGCATTTAAAATGTGAAATATTTTGCAGAGACAGACATTGGGAAAGAAGAGACACTAATCACCACTGACCTTGAAGAAAGACTGACAGCAGGATCCACAGGCCACACTGATACGTTGCCATCTCTGTCTTTGGTGATGTATGTAGGAGCTGAATCTCTGAGCTGAGCAAACATCAGAACCGACAGCAAAATTCTGCTTCCCACACTCCTCGTGCTGTTTATTACACCAAGCCAGTCAGAAGCAAATGCCTTACCACAACAGAGATCAGAAGGGGAGAACAAGGAAGAACCCAGAGCCAGCTAAAACCGCTGCATTTTACCTCATCTGTATTTCACAGATCAAGAGTATTTGCACAGACCACATTGGAATTCTAAATGCCCTTCAAGTTTACATTTGGAAAGTAATGTTTAGAGCAATGGTTCTTAACTTCTTCTTTTTTTTGCAAAAGGGTCCTAAGACTCAATTCATTACCTACATATTTAAATTTGATTTAAATCTTCAAATATTTAAACTTTCAGATATTCGTCTATTCGTTAAAGACGTCTAGAGACTAGGATTCAAATCCCCACATAGACACTGCGTGGCCTTAGGCAAGTCACATTCTCTCAGCCACAGAGGAAGGCAAATGCTAATAACCCCTTTTGAAAAAATCTTACCAAAAAACAAAAAACCTTGTGATAGGTTTACTTTAGGGTTGCCATAAGTGACTTGACAGCAACCAAGTGCCGCTGATATGGGGAGGTTCTTTCTAGCCATCATGTCTCTCCTCTTTGAAAACTGACTTATAGTGACCTTATCATGGGGGTTTTCTGGGAAGGATTTGTTGTCTTTGTCTTTCTCTGAGGCTGAGAGAATGTTGATTTGCCTGAGATCTCCCAGAGGAGTTCCACAGCTGAGAGGGGATTCAAACCCTGGTCTCCAGAGTCATAGTTTGGGCATATGCACATGCCTGCCACCATGTCCCTTTTCTCAGTGAGGGTGTGCATGCATGTGCCCAAAGTGTTCCCTTATTTGCAAATGAGGGAGCAGTTTCAGTACCCACAACTCCCCCCTCCCTGCCGTGACCAGCAGCAAATCTTCACAGACACCCTATGAGGGCTCCACAGGCCCCCAGGGGTCGCCAGACACCAGATTAAAAACCACCGGTTTAGAGAAAGATGTCCAGCATCTAAAATCCAAAAAGTTAACACTGGAGTCTGTTTTCTACTCAAACATGAATTTCTGAAAACCTTTAAGAATATGAGAACAACATATTGATATAGAAGAATGGAAGTTAAAAGTTCTGGATATGATAGAGATGGAAAAGTTAGCATTTTCTTTGAAGAATAAATCTATCCAGAACGTTGAGAAAGAAAGGAAAAGAGTATTGGATTGGGTAAGGATATAAATGTATAAGAAATCAAAGAAGAAATAATGTAACTGTTCTTCTCTCTGTAAGATGGAAATTATGTTTGCAATGGAATGGAAATAAGTGATTTCAGCTGGAAGATTTAAGCATGGAAGTGTGTGGGGGTTATTTTCAAGACAAACTTTCAATAAAATTTATGGGAGAGAAAAGAATATGAGAACAGCTGTGGAGGATCAGACTGACATCCCATCTAGTCTAGTTCTCTCTTCCCCAAAGGGGCCAATCAGATGTCCAATGAAAAGTTCCCAAAGCAGGACATGAGTGCCAGGGCTGTCCCAAAACATTTTGCTGCCTGAAGTGATGGAGCACATAGCATTCCTTTTTTCCTCAGTCGAGGTATACAGAACCCAGACCAGCCAAATTACTTTGATCCATGAGACAGAAAACAATCTCTCCCTCCCTGACTATAACAATGCAACTATAAGAAACTGAACAACTATTCCTTCCTTTTTTTCATGTTACTGAGGACTCTGTTTCACTCTGCCTTAAGGTAGGGCTGGCCCTGAGGACAGTAGGCCCTCACTATATTGTTCCATAAGAAGATCTCTGCTTTGTATTCCACCTAGGTCAGCAGTTTTATATTCTTCAAGGTTGGGTGGTAATGATGTGGGAAGGCAGATATAGACCTCAGTTCTCTTGGTTAGTTCCAGCTAGGGTAGATTCACTGAATCAAGTGTTGAATGGTGAGTCAACACACAAGTAAATCCTATTGCTTCAGTGGATCTGCTGTAGTTGCAACTAACAATTAGTTGCTAAAGCAAAATCTGCTGGCTCCAAAATTTTTAAGAAGCCCAGTTTAACACAAGGAAAAACACAGCCAAAAACTCTCCGCCGTCAACTCAACACTGAACGCACATTAAGAAAAGTTGCATTATACAGGACATTTGTGAATGCCCCATCATGTGAAGAAATTGTCGTCACAAAAAACAAGAACTCCCAGCTGACAGAAACCCAAGAAGTAGGGGAGACGACTAAGCTAAAACGTTTTCTTCATAGCAGAATTTCAAGGCTGACTTCCAGACACAGAGTCTTCACCAATCTGGCATCTTCACTGTTGCATTCAGCTATAACTGCCATCATCAGTCTTCACTGGTGGTGGAGAAAGCTGGAGAAATCCTCTGCTGGCCAGCGTCTCTTGTCTTCTTCCACAAAAGAAATAGCTGCAGTGCCTTCTGGTGGGCATAAGCAGGTATGACAGAAGTGAAAAAGAGTCCAGACTATGCATTTATGGAGTGAAATTAAAAGATCCTTGTCTTAAATGGAACTGCATTCTGCTCCCATGCATCAAACATTAGATTAGGCTGGGAAGTTTTGATTGTGAATTGCATCAGAAGAAAGGACGGTTTAATTTTTTAAAAAATGTCTAAGAGCCTTTCAGTGTCTGGGATTATTAGATGAATATTGGCTTGATGAGACGGACATGGTTTTTGAAGATGTCCATCAAGGTTCAAGGATTTGCACATACCTTGCCCTTCTTGCCTTTTTACATGTAGCAGAAGGGAGTTGGCCATCTGGGACAAGGAGGCAATGAACATTTCACTGTGGAAGAGTGCCATCCCACCTGACTTCAAGGAGGCATTTGTGAGGCTGCAACTGAAAACATGCTCCGTTGGGTTCCAAACCCTATCGTAACTATTATCCAGTGGCCAGGCCTGCCCAAGATATTTTGCTTCCTGAAATAAAGGACAACATGCCCCCTGTTCCATCACACCTACAGAAGCCAATCACTTGAATGCTACTTGTGTGCTGATGATCTCCACCACAGTTGATCTGAGGACAACAGGCAAGCTAGGGGAGTTCAAGGCAAGCTCTGTCCTCCAGTGGTACAGGAGGCAGTACCACTACTGTCCCTCCATGCTATCCATGGCAGCCCATGGCTTCCACGTCAGTGGGATGATAAGTCCACTGTTGATTTTAGTTCAAACATAAAATGAGCTTTCCAAGGTGTGAGACCCTGTCCAAAGTGCTGAACCCTGAAAACAGGGTAATCACCTTGGGTAACTCCTTTAAAGTTTGGACTAAACCCCAGCACAGACTCACTGCCCCCTGACATGGAGGCCACAGCTGCCACAGCAAACCACTCAGCATCTTATGATTGAGACAATTGCCTCACTCTATCTAGTTGTATGACTGGTCCTTTCCAATTCCTTTCTGGAGTGATTTCCCAAAGCTACCTTCTGGACGAGACCTGAAGGAAAGATTAGAATCAGTACAGTTGACTCTCTGTTTATGAGAGGATCCAGTTCCAGGAACCCCCTTGAATAAGGAGGAAAAAAGAATATCACATTGCATATTATTAAATGGTGGTGACATACATGAGGATGCTTCAGCACGTCCATGTTCATGCTGCCCCCATAGAATGCATCAAATGCAATGCTCTGCAGTCACTCAAAATCACAGATCTGGAAGCTGCATTTACAGAGGGTCCACTGTACAATACAGTGCTCTCAATATTCAATCCAGCCAAATGGTCCAGAAGTCTACTAGAACTGATGGTATCAAAAGCCATCCAGCCCTTGGCATAAGTCATTTCCCAAGTTGTTTCTGTTCAATATCTCAGCAAAAAAAAGGCAAATGTGAATAAGAAGGGAATACAAATTAGGAGACAAAGAGACATTGTAAGAATCCAAAGAAAAGTATATTGCATGAGATGGATCTAGACCTAGAGCAGAACCACTGAAACTGTGTACATTTTCCATGCTGACTAAAAATCCTGTTGCTTTTGGTAAGTCTGCTCTAAGTATGACCAAGTCTGGATCCAATAGAATATATCCAGAGACTGGAAAAACAGTAGTCTTTTTCACTAAAGTCAGGATTTAGATACCACAGTGAAGCTTTTTCTCAACCGTTTTACCCTAGAGCAGTGGTTCTCAACCTGTGGGTCCCCAGATGTTTGTGGACTTCAGCTCCCAGAAGCCCCAGCCACTATGGTCAATGCTCAGGGCTTCTGGGAGCTGAAGTCTAGAAACATCTGGGGACCCATAGGTTGAGAACCACTGCCCTAGAGGAATGCTTGAAATAATTTTGAGGAAATCCTGCATAGAAATTATTAGATACAGCTTAAAAAAAAATTCCAGTCACAATCTCTCACAGAACCCTAGGTTTCCAAGGAACTTTGGTTGAGAAATCCTGCCATAGAAAGTTTTAGCCCTCAAATAGCAGGGATGGAGGAGATACATCCAGATGTTACTGGACTGTAAGTCCCATTAGTTTTAGAACTGTGGCACATAGGACCTGCAACACCTAGAAGGCCACCTCAACAGAACACCTTTCTCTACTCTTTTGCACAGTTTTTGCACAGGCTGCAAATGCCTCTGTGTCACTGTGCTTCCACAGCACAGAAGTAGGTGGCAGCATCTTTGAGAAGAACACTCTCAATGTTCAAGTGACTCAGTTGCTCCTTTTTATCAAGATCTACACGGATGTTGCCTTTGCTGGCAGGTTTCTCGGACCGTACCAGCAGCAGGAATACAAGTCCCTCTCCCAGGTATTGCCTGTACCAGTGCAAGCCATAGAAACTGCTTGTGCTGTACTGGCAAGCGATGGTCACATTCTCTCCTTCTTTGCTGACCACCACGGGCTTTTGAAGCACGTTATCCTGGCTTCTGGCTCCTGCATGGGGAAAAAAAATAGGAATAATTCTGTTCACGGCAAGGATGTCCTTCCAGAACATGGCAAGATCTGAAAACCTTCAAAACTAATGGATTTACTCTTCCTTCTTTGGCCTTTTGACAACTGGTCAGATCTTATAACCTATAGGAGGGATAACTGAGTTAAATTCTTCTTAAGGTTCCTGTCCTCATGGTTATAGGAAAAGTGAGGCACAGAAATTACACCGATGTGGTGAACCATGGGCTTTCCACACATTCTTTGACTATACTCCCCATCATTCCTGACCACCAGCCTCATTAGCTGGGGCTGATGGTTACTAGAGTCTTGGCAATAGCAGGCAAAGGACCAAATGTTCCCTTCCTCTGGTCTGTAGGATTTAATGTTAATGCATTAGGAAACTGAAATGTGGGTTATATTGCAGAGGCAGACACTGGGAAGAAGACAGAGTAAATAACACCAACCTTTAAAAAATATTGGCAGCAGAATCCACAGGCAGCATTGATACATCACCATCTCCGCTCTCGATTAGATCTGTCAGAGAAAATGCCACAGATTATGGTAAATCTCTGACCTGAGCAAACATCGGAATTTGTTAACAAATTGTATTTCACAAACGTCTCTGCAACCAGCCAATTGGAAGCAATTGTCTTGCCACAACAGAGACCAAGAGAGAGAATACAGCTCTAGAAGTGTGGTACTACCCTTCTCAGACCAAAGACATGCTTCCCTCCCATAGGCTGATTGACTGAATATATTATCATCCTGTTCTCCGCCCCCACTCCAGAGGAGGTCAGAGTAGCAGACGAGTATCAGCTGGCGTTCTGTTGGGAGTCACCCAAAAGGGACTTACAATTGCATAAAGCTGAATTGCAGCATCATGCAATGTTTTTTCTTCTTAGAAGTGGAGGAGATATGTAGCTACACCACAAGGGCCATCTCACAGGTGCAGGAAGCAGCATGGCAATCCCAAAACACCTCCCAAAAGAAAAGGAAGGAAAAAAAACTGGCCAAAAATGGAAGCCCAGAAGTCTGTCATGTCACTTCGTGATGCAGCCTAATGCAGGTGGATGGGGAGGACACAGGAGATGAAAATGGCTCCCATCCCCTGCAGAGTTTCCCATTCCTGCTGTTGGGCTTTGAGTGTTGGAGTACAAGACCAGGAGATCAGGGTTTGAATCCCCATTCCGCCATGGAAACCCAGTGGGTGACCTTAGGTGAGTCACATTCTCTCAACCCAAGAGGAAGGCAAAGGCAAACATCCCTGTGAACAAATCTTACCAAGAAAACTCCGGGATAGGTTTGCCTTAGCAGTGCCATATGTCAGAAATGACTTGAGGACACACAAGAACACCAACTATATTAAGTGCTTTTAAATGGATGTGTTTTCAAAAATGATTTTAATCCTGTTGACAATTTAATTATACTTAAATGTTTACTATATTTTAAATTTTAGAGACATGAGCTGTATTTTTTTAATTGTTTGTGAGCCACTGGGAGTTCCAGGGCTGGGAGAAAATGGGATATAAATATAAATAAGGTAATAAAATCTAATGTTAATACTGAAATTGGTTGTACACGCATTCCTGGCTTTTCAGCAGTCTTCTTTTCGACAATCAGCTCCTTTAACCCTTTTCAATTATAACCAGAACTGATAATTTGACTAGCGGTCCACTCTTTTGACTTCTTTCATCATGTTTCCACAACCTTCCAGGTGCTTCTGCAACCAGACACGGCTTTTTCTTTCAATCAACGGTGTTATTTAGCTTTCACAGGTATTCACAAGTGATATGTAGTGCATTATGTATGGTTTTCAGTGGCCAAAATGCATTTGCAAGCTAAAAAGGTCCCTCGTTTTGATGACCTCCAGTTTTCGACAGTGCTTTGGGCCCGAACCTGTCAAATAAACAGGGGACACCTCTCTTGTCTAATTTGAATTCCATCCTGAGATCCCACAATATGTAGAGGGATAGGAATGTTTTAATAAATGAATAATAGTAAAAAAAGAAAAACAATGATAACTGGGACAGTCATCTTCTCTCAGCCTTAACAGGGTTATCAAGGGGAGTGATGTATGCATTCTTTAGCACAATGGAAGAACAGTGGAATAAAAATGTATGCAAATGTACACAATGGAATAAAAATGTATGCAAAAAGTACACATCTATTTGGATATCGGCAGGAGCGTTGCCTTCTTTCTTTCCCTCCTATCTCCATTTCTAGAAGCAAGCTGGGACTACAAGGTCCCACTGCAAATTTCATTAACAAAGGTCCACCTGGGGGTGTCTGTCTTTCCGCTCCAGGGTTTATGACAGACCTGGCTGCCTCTTTGCAGCACTGTGCCTCCAGGGCACAGAAGTAGGTGGCAGAATTGTTCAGCTGGGCGCTCCTCAGGGACAGGGTGGTGGTTTTCCCCTTTGTGTCCAGAGTCATTTTGAAACGACCATCCGGTGTAGACTTAGATGTCGACATAGCCAGTAAGAGGATAAACTGGGGCTGCCCCCCGGGTATTGTTTGTACCATTGCAAACTGTATTCGGTGCCTTTATAGGAGCAGTTGAACTGGATGGATTCTCCTTCCTTGACAGAAGCACGTTCGTTCTCCTGAGTCACAGAATAGGAATTCTGTCCCAAGACACCTGGAAGAGAATGAGAACATCAGGAAGCAAAGGAAGGCAGGCAGGCAGGCAGGAAGGACAGATTCAGAAGAAGATAAAGAGAGAGATTTACATGGGTTCTAGCAATATCTGCAAACTTCCAGTGTTATTTCATTTCCAGTGGACACAATCAGATAAAATTAATAGATGTGTAAGAATTCCAGTCCCATTTCTGTTGTATCTCTGTTACTTGTCTGTTCAATTGTGTCCACTGGGAATGGAATTAACACTGAAAGCTTACTGCTGAAATCCACATATAGATTCCATTCTCATATATAGAACCTACCTGTGGACATATGGAAGAGAATAAGAATATCATTGGGGAGAAGGAAGGAAGGAAGGAAGCATTCGAGCAACAACAGTGTTCAGTGTTGTTCTATTTGCAACAGGCACAACCCAAAAACAATAAGAAGAACAATTGTGATCCCATTCCAGGTTATCTGAACATGTCCTATTGGTCTCCGTAACTAATGTGAGAATAAACAAGGAAAGATAAGACTAGTCTACCTGGCCCAGGTACAGCCAAACAAACACAGTCCTTAGCCAAGTCAGGAACCAAATGCCTTAACACTCTGCTAGAGAAAAGATACCTGTGGAGAGGACCAGAAACAGCGCAAAGATCCTTCTCCCCGGGGTCCCATCATTCTGTTATGAAAGCAATATGATGAAGGCAAGCCAGTGAATCTCATGTGGAGTAGAGCTATGAAATAGACCACAACCTTGTGGGTGGTTTCATGTTCCTGTCATCTGAAGATAAAAGAGTTTGTCATTGTTTCCTCTTTCTATGTGGAAGGAGGGCCACATACATAAGGCAACAGTGGGTGAAATGTATCTGAAGAAATCTATTTTAATATGCAAAAAAAAAAAAACACTGGGTCAAATCTCTCCAAATACAACCCAAGACTGATCCGCACATTCAGAAAAGATCTGGGTACGTGTGTGAGGGTTCAATCCTGTCAAATATCAATTCCAGCAAATTCTCCTCCTATAGAAAGCCAAGAATTCAGGGAAAGTTTTTAAGCTAAAACATTTATCCATGACATCCTGGCTTTCTGCCAGCATGGAACATTTCTGTTTCAGTGAACGCTACCATCGGTCATATTATCCCTATGAAGTGGCCACACCAACCCTAAAGGTTGTGTCAAGAAGAAAAATGTGATATGATGATTTGCTGAGTGCTACCCTTCTTCTTCTTTTTTTTCATATATGGGGAATTCCATATATATCTAAAGCAGGGGTAGCGAAAATGTGGCCCCTGGACTCTATTTTTGGTTCCCCAAATGCTTTTGGAAACCACTAATATTTTAAAAAAAAGTTTCAAAATGTCCCCACCAGAAGCCCTAAGCATCTAAAAAATCAGTGATAAAAATGACTCCAATCCACTGAAAACAGCAAAATATGCATCACTTCTAGCATGCCTGGACCCCAGGTGAATTGGAGGGAGGAGAGCAAATTGTTATTATTATATCATTTCCCCCTTCTTTAGCTCAATGGTAGAACAATGGAATAAAAATGTACGAAAAAAGTACACATATATTTGGATATCGGCAGGGGTGTTGCCTTCTTTCTTTCCCTCCTATCTCCATTTCTAGAAGCAAGCTGGGACTACAAGGTCCCACTGCAAATTTCATTAACAAAGGTCCATCTGGGGGTGTCTGTCTTTCCGCTCCAGGGTTTATGACAGACCTGGCTGCCTCTTTGCAGCACTGTGCCTCCAGGGCACAGAAGTAGGTGGCAGAATCGTTCAGCTGGGCACTCCTCAGGGACAGGGTGGTGGTTTTCCCCTTTGTGTCCAGAGTCATTTTGAAACGACCATCCGGTGTAGACCTAGATGTCAATGTAGTCAGTAAGAGGATAAACTGGGGCTGCTCCCCTGAGTATTGCTTGTACCATTGCAAACTGTATTCGGTGCCTTT
This sequence comes from Iguana delicatissima, assembly GCA_948472985.1. Lineage (NCBI taxonomy): Eukaryota > Metazoa > Chordata > Lepidosauria > Squamata > Iguanidae > Iguana > Iguana delicatissima. Next base: position 217,944 of record CAOKZL010002016.1, read on the forward strand.
ATAGGAGCAGTTGAACTGGATGGATTCTCCTTCCTTGACAGAAGCACGTTCGTTCTCTTGAGTCACAGAATAGGTATTCTGTCCCAAGACACCTGGAAGAGAATGAGAACATCAGGAAGCGAAGGAAGGAGAGAAGGAAGGAAGGACAGTTTGGTAAGGAGATACAAAGAGAAAGATTTATGTGAGTTCCAGCAACATCTCAAACTTCCAATGTTACTTCATTTCCAGTGGACCCAATCAGATAAAATTAATAGACGTGCAACAATTCCAACCCCATTCCTATTATGTATGTGTTACTTATTTGATTGTGTCCACTGGGAATGGAATTAACACTGAAAGCTTACTGATAGTTCACATATAGATTCCATTCCCACGTATAGAACCTACTTGCAGACACATGGAAGAGAATAAGAATATCAGCAGGGGGTGAGAAGGAAGGAAAGGGAAGCATAGGGAAGGAAAGAAGGGAGGAAGGGAGGAAGGGAGGAAGAAGGAAGGAAGGAAGGAAGGAAGGAAGGAAGGAAGGAAGGAAGGAAGGAAGGAAGGAAGGAAGGAAGGAAAGAAAGAGAAAGAAAGAAAGAAAGAAAGAAAGAAAGAAAGAAAGAAAGAAAGAAAGAAAGAAAGAAAGAAAGAAAGAAAGAAAGAAAGAAAGTGTTCCAACAACAAGAGTGAACTTTCAGTGCCATTCAAGTTGCAATGGACACAACCCAATAAAAATTAAGAAGAAGAATTATGCTCCCATTCCAGGTTATTTGAACATGTCCTACGGGATGCAGTAAGACATGAAAATAAATAAGGAAAGACAAGATGGGGCTATCTGTCCCAAGTACAGCCATGTGGACCTGAAAGGAGCACAGGATCATAGCCAAGTCAGGATCCAAATGCCTTAACACTCTGCTAGAGAAAAAATACCTGTGAAGAGGGCCAAAAACAGCACAGAGATCCTTCTCCCCGGGAGTCCCATCATTCTTTTCTAAAAGCAATATGATGAAGGCATGCCAATGAGTTTCATGCAGAGCTCTGAAACAGACCACAACCTTGTGGGTGGTTTCATATTCCTATCATCTGAAGATAAAAGAGTTTGTCATTGTTTCCTCTTTCTATGTGGCAGTAGGGCCACATACATAAGGCAACAGTGGGTGAAATGTATCTTAAGAAAACTATTTTAATATGCAACAAAACACTGAGCCAAATTTCTCCAAATGCAACCCAAGACTGATCCGCATACTCAAAAAAGATCTGGGGACATGTGTGAGGGTTCAGTCCTGTCAAATATTACTCCCTACAAATTCCCTGCCTCTAGGGAAAGTGTTTAAGCTAAAACATTTATCCATGACATCCTGGCTTTCCAGCAGCATGGAACTTTTCTGCTTTAGTGAACGCTACCATAGGTCGTATCATCCTCCCGCTATGAAGTGGCCACACCAACCCTGAAGAGTTTGTCAAGGAGAAAAATGTGATAAGATGATTTGCTGAATGCTACCCTTGCTTTTTTTTTTTAATGGAATGTACCTTGGGCTATCTGTAGATCTCAAGGAATTCCATATATACCTAAAGCAGGGGTAGGGTAGGGAAAAATGGAGTCTGCGTCCTCATGTGGCCTCTGAACTCTATTTTTGGTTCGCCAAATGCTTTTGGAAACCACTAATTTTTTTTAAAAAAAAGTTTCAAAATGTCCCCACCGGAAGCCCTGGGCATCTCAAAAATCAGTGGAAAGAATGCCTCCAATCCACTGAAAACAGCAAAATATGCATCACTTCTAGTATGCCTGGGACACATATAACCCAGGGGAGTTGGAGGGAGAAGAGCAAATTGTTATTGTTATATCATTGCTTTTGTTCAGTCGTATCCCTCCATTTCCCCAAAAATAAGACTCAAAGTGGCTTACCACTTATTTAAAACAACTTGACCCCAAGCTGCTATATATAGCCTTAAATTATTACATTGGCCATTTCCGCACTAGCCTGTTATAGCGCTATGATTCCACTTGCAACGTCCTATGGGATCCTGGAGTTTGCAGTTGCGGGAGGGGTCAGGCGGCCCCTCCCTGAACTGCAAACTCCAGGATACCATAGGACGTTGAAAGTGGAATGATAGCGCTATAACAGGCTAGTGCAGAAATGGCCCCAAAAAGAAGTGTTTGAAGTGGTAGGGCAGGGGTTGGAGAAACCTGCAAAAAAATAGATCCATAAAGGTTAAACCCACAAATGTGGAGGGCTGACTGTACTTCTTTGTGACTCAAAATCTATAAAGAGGAAAGCACCGTTCCCAGGTTTATTCTTTTTTTAAATGTATTTATTCATTAATTTTAACCCGAAAAACAGAAACACAAACACACATTCTTAATATGAACTAAAGTTAAAACACAATACTAAAACAGTAATCTAAAAACACAAAGCACTAACTCACTAAAACACTAACTTTCCAACTAACTGAACACGAGGGCTCTAAACCCTCCACCACCACACTGCAATGAAAAAGATAAGAAAAGGGGGAAAAAAATTATTCTACCATGACCCATCCAACTAAACAATCTTGGCAGAATCATGTAGCATCCACAAGTTTTTGCAGACTGGACAGGAAATCTGTCACAACTACTAGTGATTGTTAATTTGATATGAGTTAGCTAGCATAGGATAGTAGTTTGAGTGCTGGGATAAGATTCCAGGAGTTGTTGTTGTGTGCCTTTCTAAAGCAAACCTATCACACGGTTTTCTGGGGCTGAGAGTGTGTGATGCACCTAAGGCAGCGGTTCTCAACCTGTGGGTCGCCACCCCTTTGGGGGTCGAATGACCGTTTCACAGGGGTCGCCGCTCCTCTATCCTGCCCCGCCCCCTTTTGAAAAAAGGCAGCCTCACAGCCAATGGGAGCGCTGTTTCTGAGACCCCGCACTGGGAGGGGGGAGAGGAGGCGTCCTGGGTGTTTCTCCGTCTTTCCCTGCCGGGTGAGGAGGCATTGTAGGAGCCGGAGGTGGAGCCGGAGGTGGGGAGAGTGAGAGGAGAGAGCGTGGAGCCGGAGCGTGGAGGCAGAGGTGGGGAGAGCAAGAGGAGAGAACGTGGAGCCGGAGAGTGAAGGTGGAGGTAGGGAGAGGTGACCCCGCGCTGGGAGGAGGGGGAAGGAGGCGTGCTGGGCACGTGTGGGATGTTTCCCCGTCTTTCCCTGCCGGGTGGGGGGCAGAGGTGGCGAGAGGAGACCCCGTGCTGGCAGGAGGGGAAAGGAGGCATGCTGGGTGCATGTGGGGACGTTTCCCCATCTTTCCCTGCTGGGTGGGGGGCGGAGGTGGGGAGACCGAGAGGGGCTCACGGGTGTAGCATGGTCAAGGGGCTACAGCGGGTATCGCACTGCACTCCCGAGCTCTCAGAGGGACAAAAGGTAGAAGGAAGGGGCGCCCGTGCGACGTGGGAGTGAGAGCGTCCGAGCAGCTGCGCTGTCTTTAAGGGAGGGAGGGAGGGAAACAAAACGCGTCTGCTTATGCCGCCGCCATCTTTCCTCTCTCCCTGTCCTTTCCTCCCTGCACCTCGTGTAAAATGTGGGCTGTTTTGACATTGCCTTTGGGAGTGACTGGCTTTTTGAACTGTGGAAACCTAACATTCAGAACTAGTACTACTGCCTTAATTCTGGCACTGATGGACGCTTTCTGTGCTTAAAAAAAAGGGGGAGGGTTACCAATTTTTAGGCATTAGAAGTCTATCCAGAGCAGTGATTTAGGGCAGTGTTTCCAATCTATTCGATGTTGGAAATAACTAACTAACTAACTAACTAATAAATAAATAAATAAACAACGAAAATAATTTTATGGTTGGAGGTCACCACAACATGAGGAACTGTATTAAGGGGTCATGGCATTAGGAAGGTTGAGAACCACTGGCCTAAGGTCATCCAGTGGGTTTCCATGGCTGAGCAGGGAACTGAACCCTAATGCTCAAAACACGACACCATGCTGGCTCTCTAGGACTCCACTGGGTGACCTAAGGCAAGTCACTTTCTCTCTCCCTTAGAGAAGGCAATGATGTAGACTCGAATCGACAGACTCAGACTCAAGTTGGACTTAAGTCACTTCAGTGACTCAACTCGGACTTGGCAAAAATTACGCACTGACTCAACTCCACTTGAGACTTGTATATTTTTAGTGACTGACTTGCTGCCCTTGGTTCATCAACGTAACACATTCATCCAGAAACCTTATAACTTACTGGTCACAAGTGTGGACGCATTTCTCAGAGGGACCAGCAAGTAGGTTAGGCAATGGGCTTGAGGTGGCGTTCAGGTCTGCTCAGCAGTCTGTCCCCACTACATGTAGGAAAAGCTTTCTAAAACTTTTCCTAAGAGCAGAAGACAAGACTCATGCCCAGATTGCAGGGCACATATCTCCCAGGGGAACAGAAAATGTGTTAGGCAGCGGGCTTGAGGAGGAAAGATTCTTCCTTCTAAAGGCCTTGAAGCTTCATTAATGGGGAATAAGAAGGACTCTATTCCTCACTTCTGACAAAGCCTCCAGCTTTGCAAATGTGAAGTAAGAAGGATCTGTTCCCCACTTCTGAAGCTGCAGATGGCAAAATTACAAAAACAGATGGCTGTCTCTAGTTAAATTGTTAAAACTGACTTTATTCAACTCTGTCCAGAAATTCTGGAATACAGATTGGGGTATAAAATTGACTCCCAGACTTGAGACTTGACTTGAAAGTATCTTGCAAGGACTTGGACTTGACTTGAGACTTGAAGGTAGAGATTTGAGACTTGACTTGAAACTTGGAGTAAAAGACTTAAATACGCCACTGGAGGAAGGTAACAGCAAACGTCCTCCGAATAAATTTTCTCAACAAAATCCTAGCATAGGGTAGTTCAGAGCCAATATAAGGGCACAAAACAGCCGCAAGCAAACACAGAAACACTCAGTCTAAAGAACCTCGGGCTTCCTCACCTAAAAAGTCTAGTCTGCAGTGCTATCTAGTGGCCAAAAGCAAAAATGACAGAGGTGAAAAAAAGATGCCAAAGGATAGATAGGGGTGGATGTTGAAAGTATCAATTAAATAAAAAAAGACATAGAAAAGCATTCGAGTCCCATGGGTCATACATCAGTTTAGGAAGGGTATTTATTCTTATCATGAAAACACCACAATGGGAAAGCCTGCCTAACTCTTTTGATGCATGCAGAGTACCATTTAGTCCTGAAGGAACATGAATGTAGGTACATGGGATTGGGCAGAAGCCCCCGTAAGACCTCCTCTGAGATCAGTCCTCTAAATCAATATAGAACCAGAAGCACAGTGTGCCTTCACCTCCAAGTCCAGAGGACATATCTGGAACGATACCATGGTCCACGGTACTGAAAACAACTGAGAGGCCCACAGCCAGCCAGCAGAGCTTAGAGAAGCAAAAATGGCTCCTTCTTTATTGTTCTTTCGGCAGCAGGTTACAACCCTTCTTTTTCAGCAAGCCTTTGGGAATTGATTTCAACAGGAAAAGTTTCAAGGTTTTTCTTATAGTGCTGTAGTATTTTTTAATCTTTGTTTGAAACTGCGTTTTTAAATGCTTTTAAATTCTGTCATTGTTTAACAGGGTTTTAATCTTAATTTTGTATGTTTTTAACTATATATGTTTTTATTCTTTCTTCTGTCTTATGGAAAACTGCCTTGAGTTCCAGTCTGGAATAAAGGCTAAGCGCAAAGCAGGATATAAATACAGTGATGGAGGGATCAATGTGGATCCATGGACCACTTGTCTTTTTCTGGGTACAGAGAGTGTTACCCTGTTTACTGGGGGGTCCCGGGAGGGACACCTAAATAACCAAACAATAAAACACAATTTTGGGGGAAATTAGCCGGAGTACTCACTTAAGCTAGCAAGAGGCAGGGTAACTTAGCAGGATCTTGCAACCCAGCATCTACAGGGTCAGGTCCGTCAAGCAGCCAGACAGGTTTGAAGTAATAAAAATGATGCTTTGTTGAATACAAGCAAATATCAAAGACAGCACAGTCACACAGCTAACTAAGAAATTAGAGGCTGAATTAAGGATAGGGACTTTCAGAGGAAAATGGGTGATACGGCACCTGTCTCGTCGTCCTGGACCTCGGGAGGGAAGCCGAGGGTGCAGAGAAGAAGCTCAGCTCGATTAGCTGAGGGGAGCTCACCAAGCAATGCAGCAGCAAGACAGGATGAAACTCAGGAGCAATCCGAGGAAGGTCTCGGAATCAGGGGTTTTTATAGGGTGAATTGGGACTGCAGGCTATGCCTTACTCGGGGAGAACAATGAGTTTTGGGTGCGAGACAATGTCTCAAAAAGGTCACAACTTTGCATGATGGAATCAGAGCCGAATTAACTATAGTGTGGCCAGAATGCAGATGTGCAGTGCTTACCAGCGGACAGCACAATCTTTGTCCAGTAGCCTGCTCGGGGCAGGAAGCCTTTGTTAGCATCGCGCATATGTAATGAGGTGTTTGTCAGAGAGGTTCCTGAAGCGACAAACCGGCTGTGTCTGGCCTGCCTGGGTGGGGAATGGAATGTCCAGCAATTATCAGCCGTGCCTGTTTGCGTGCTTGTCCAGTGGCCTTGAAACATGTGGAGCGGGGTGGCAGGGGAAAGCCGAATGGTTTGATATCAAAATGATATAGGGTGCTATCTCCGGGTAGGCCTAGACTGCAGTAACAAGAGCCCCTGAAGGCAACCAAACTAATACTGAAACCACAGGAAAACTGATGCAAATACAGTCAGCCCTCTACATTCATAAGGCTTAGGGGGACAAGACACTTCACAAAAGTGGGAAAATTGCAAATATCAAAATGTGTGTATGTCTGTGTCTGTGGAAAGGGGGCCAAGGCATTGTGGGGGAACAAATTCCAAGGGCCCAAACCAGGTCAGGAGAAGGATAGGGAAAGGGGGTGGGTTGGCATCATGACCCTATACTTCCTCTCTCACACCCATCTCCTTCCTTGGATGTGGGGAGGCATCAGGAGAGGGGATTTGGTGCTGAGAAGTTGGGCTGCAAATCCATCCCTAGCTGGCCAAGCAGCAGCTGGTGGAAGAGGAGGAGGACCAGCAGTGGGTTTTTAAAGGGCTGCACAGCCTGATCAGAGCTGCCAAAAGAGAAGATTCCCTGGAAAAGAAGTGTCTGAGATGGGGAGTGCAGGGGAAACTCCCAAATAATCAAAACCTGCAAACATGGAGTGCTGGCTGTCATCACAGTTGTCTAAGAATGTGTGGAGTTGAATAGCAGTCACCTGTTTGAAGGGACACTGCCTTCAAACCGCCTTCATACCACCACCGGGCAATAATTACTGCCATCTGTAATCTAAGAGGGGTCTCTTTGGGAACAGCCTCACTACTGCCTCCTTCAGGCTGGTTGGGATGACCCCATCACCTAGTAACCTTTATTACTGCCTGGGCCATTTCTGCCCTACACTGTTATGCAGCTATTATCCCACTTTCAACATCCTATAGAATTCTGAGGTTTGTAGTTTACTGAGGCCAAAGAGCTCTCTGGCTGAGAATTCTCAATGCCCCTCCCTAAACTGCAAACCCCAGGATTCCATTAGATGTTGAAAGTGGAATAATAGCACTATAACAGTGTAGTGCAGAAATGGCCTTAGTCTCATCTTGTCACCCCATCTCCACTACATGCAATGAGTCAAACAGGGCAAGATTCACACAAGGACATGGTGGGCTACTCCTGTAGCTTGGAAAAGTTGCTGTTTTGGACTACATCTCCCAGCAGCTCCCAACCCCATCCAGCGTGAGTCCACAACAAAGCCCACACTTTGCATATGTAAGGCCCCAGCTTAGATCCCTGCTGACTCCCCGCCCACTACCAAAAAACATCTACACCATTTCACTCATTGTCTAAAGTAAATCTTCTAATGTTGATGTATAACGTTGCCAGAGCATTCATGATGGTCAGAGCTGTCTGGCAGTGGAATCTGCTGCCTCGGAGTGTGGTGGAGTCTCCTTCTTTGGAGGTTTTTAAGCAGAGGCTGGATGGCCATCTGTTGGGAGTGCTTTGATGTGTGTGCCTGCATAGCAGGGGGTTGGACCGGATGGCCCCTGGGGTCTCTTCCAACTCTATGATTTTATGATTCTATGTTCTGAGATCTTCAGGGAAGGACTTTCTCGAAGGCTCACCATCAGCACAGGCCTGCCTTACTGAAGACAGGAGAAAAGGCTTTCTCAGTGGCTAGAAATTCTTTTCCATAGGAGGTTAAGCTGACCCGTTCTGTGCTCTCCTTCCACGGATAAGTAAAACAAATGGTGCATGTGATTTGATTTTTACTGCTACTTTTCAGATGCCTTCATACTGATTCCAACCACTGGTGTTTTATTAGGGTAGTTTAATTTTTAATTTTTTTAATCACAATTGATTTTTAGCTGTGCTTCAATTTTATTCAGTGTGAACCATCTTGGGTTCTATGGCCATTTCTACACTAGAGTGTTATAGTGCAATTATTCCACTTTTAACATCCTGTGGAATCCTGGTGTTTGTAGTTTAGGGAGGGGCCTCAAAGGATGTTGAAAGTGGAATAATAGCACTATAACAGTGTAGAGGGGAAATGGCCTAAGCCTTGATTCTGATCAGAGTTTCTCCACACTGGAAAATAAATGTTTTGACTATTTTTTGAATATTTTGTAGTATTCGTTTTCAGCCCTAGTAGAACGCCACTCACTGTATGGCAGCTAGGTTTGACAGACAGGATGCTGACAATGTACTTAATCAGCAAAGTCTGTTGATTTTGTAAATTGCATCTTATAAAGCACTGCAAACATGGCAAAAAGACATGGGGTTATTTTCATTCTTCATGTCCTTGTTCAATTCACTGTTGCTGGATCAGCTTGGAAAGCTGATACAGGCAAAGAGTGGTTTTTGTCTGCTACCAGATTCACTTCCTCTCAGTGTGTCCCTTGCACAGTAATACACAGCCGTGTCCTCTGTTTTCAAGTCATTCATTTGCAGATGTAACTTGCTTGAGGGGTTGTCCCTGGAAACGGTGAAGCGCCCTTTCACTGAGTTGGCATAGTATTTTTCATCACCCCTCCAGTATTTAATAGTTGCTATCCATTCCAAGCCCTTCCCAGGTGTCTGTCGCACCCAGCTCATCCAGTAATCGCCAAAGGTGAATCCAGAGGTTTGGCAGGTGATCTGAAGGGACTGTCCAGGTGCTCTCACACCACCTCCAGACTCCACCAATTGGATCTGTGACTGGACATCTAGAAAAAAAAAAGAAAACACATTAAAAGAGATGTCTTTCATATGAACTCTGTGAATGAAATAGCTGTATGAAAAGAAAGAGACCCAGTGTAATGAAATGATTTGAATGTCGGACTAGGACTCTGAGTGTCCAAGTTTTGAATCCCAGCTCAGCCATGGAAACCCATCGAGATACCTTGGGCAATCTTTACTCTCTTTAAGACTCACGGGGAAGCAATGGCAATGTCTACAGGGTCAGGCCACGTCAATGAGCAAACAGAAGTAAAATTAAATAGTTTTCTTTATTGATGTACAACACAGTCAAACACGTGAATGCAAACACACTCACACAGAGAACTATCGAAAGAAAGGTAGGAGTTGGATAGAGGGTTTTAAGAGAAGGTTTTGTATGGGAAATACTACACCTGTCCTGAAGCCCAGGTAGTCTGGAGAAAAGGTCCGGAGAAGCGGAGATTCTCAGCACGAGGAGCTGAGGAAAAGGCTCACCCAATGAAGCGACAGCAAAGCGGGATGGAAGCCAAGAGCGATCCGAGGAAGCGCTCAAAATCAGGGGGTCTTATAGGGAGAAATGTGCCTGTAGGCTAGTCCGTTCCCGGGGAAAACAATGAGTCTCGGGTTGGAGACAAAGCCTCCGAAAGGTCAATATTTTGCATGATTGAATTATGACAGCATTGTCAATAGAGTAGACAGTATGCAAACACGGAGTGCTTGACAGTTGAGTATTCAGCTCGTCAAGCTGCCTGCTCAGGGCAGGGAGTCTTTTGTAAACAGCGTGCATGCATAATGTGATCTTAAGAAGGTACTTGCCTGGAGGTCTCCTAAGCTGCAGTCCGGCAAATACTAGCCAGCTTGGAGTTGTTTTGAATGATTCAGCTATTTTCGACCGTGCCCACATGCATGCTTGTCCGGGGGCCTTGCAAGCACATGGAGAGGAATGGGTAGTGAAGGCCAAATTCTTGATATCAAAATGATATCTAATGTACCTCCGGCTTGGGCTAGGAACTACAGTAACAGTTTCTTCTCTGTCCTTTCATTTTTCCACAACTTCTGACAAAGAGGCTTGCTTGACCTGAGAAAGCTGGACTCTGCTCTGAAAGAACTTACCAGAGAAGTGAAGCAGAAAGAACAGGAGACTCAATGCCATGGCTGAGACAAGGTTCCTCTTGATTCAGCGCTCCTCACAGATGAACCACTACATCTCATCTTTTCAGTTCCTGCCAATGAAGCGTCATAAATTCAGAAGCACGAACAAGGATGTGGTGACAAGATGACACTGATGAATTGTGGTTATGTGGTTTGGGTTTGGGGTGTTTTTTTAAGGGTGAGAAGAAATCTTATGTACAATATGGTACTTATCTGATATATAATATTTGTTTGTCTGTGTCAGGCGAAGACCTCGTATGAGTGGCTGTGTCAGGTAAAGACCTGCCAAAGGAGATTTTATGGAATCCCGGGGTTTGCAGTTTAGGGACGGGCATTTAGAGAGCTCTTGGGCCTCAGTCAACTGTGCCTGTCTTGAATAGGCTGGTTGCTATGGAGATGAGGCCTAGCAGCAAGGAGGAGGGCAGTGTATTCCCTCAGGAACCCAACCTCTGTATGTTAATAACTCTGAATACAGATTGGATTGGGCAATATGGGAAAAGTTACAGGTACTAGACAAGACAGTTTGTGGAATTAGAGGCACAGGATCTCAAATCTTTCTAACAAGCATTACTTATGAGAAAATAAAATCCCAGGCAATGCTGGGTATAGACACTAGTACTGAAATATAATTTAAACTGTGCACTGATGACAATGGGCAACTTGGATTTTGGGCTTCATGTGAATAGAAAAAAGAAGAGGTTTACATCTGTCTCGTGTCACAGTACCAAAAGTTTTAATAATTCAAAATGAATCAGTAATTCTGTGGGACTTTGTAGTCAGGACAAAAATTAGGATTCAGGCCTGTATGTAACCAAATGGATAGATTAGGCCAAATTTATTGTCTAACCTAGCCATTCATTAAAGATATTTGATCCACTTCAGGGTTTTATATCTTAAGTATTGCTGGTCCTTGACAACAAAAGATATTTAAAGAGGGCCCATGTAAAGCAAAGGTTAAGAACTGCTGTTCTAAATAGTGCGTTCTTGAAAAAGAAAAGTGGCTGGATAGGACGGATAATTATTCATGTTAACTATTTTAAAAATTTATTTTAAATAAATATTAAAAAAAATAGCAAAACTTAGGGAAGGGAAAGTTAGAACAGCAACAGAATTGGTGGTGACTCTGTTGTCCCAGGGTTCCCAAGGATAGAAACCAAGGATGTCTTTTCCACTGTCAGGGATCAACCCCACAATTTCCCAAATAATAAAAAAGAAGACAGCTGCCCTAAAGATATACAAGAAGTTTTTCCATGACATAAAATAGCCCCTATGTGAAAGCCACATGGATTCAAATTAAGCACTGGAATGAAGGTTAGATTGAGTAGTATATTTACGACCTAAATCCTGTTAGTACTGAATAGAGTAGGGTAGGGTAAACTCATATCAGTGGGATTTACCTATTCACTTATTTATTGACTCACCATTCAGCAGTCGATTGAACAGGTCCATTCTAGTTGAGGCTAACTAACAGAATGCATATTGCCAGCATACATTCTGTTAGTGGCATACTCAGCTGTAAGTCAAACTGACATCTGTGTTTGTCCTTTTTTGGTCAATGAGGAAGTTGGTATTTCCCTCTTCCCTCCACACTAACCAAGGCTCCCTCCCCCAAAATTATCATAGAGCCACTGGAGCTCCCTATGGCTATTCTGTGCCTGATGGAGCATAGAAGAGGATTGGAGAAGGGTCTGGCTATGTCCCAATAACAAAACGATTACATCATCTACTGAGACCTCCACAGTGGACCACAGTGGAGACTGTAACCATTTTGCACCTGGCTACAGGAACATAGCCAGATGCTTCTCCAACATCACCCCCATCCCACCAAGCATGGAAGGGTCATGGGGGAGAATCAGTAGTTCTACTGTAAGTCCAGGGGTGATGAATGGCCCACCATAACATAGTTCTTGTGCAGAACTATTATTCTGCACTGGGCTATACAGGAGGTCAGCCTATATGTGTTCACATCACAGGCGCTCTTGCAAATGCTCGCTCAAACCAGGAATGGACAGGTTGCTTATTACTATTCATCTCCCAGCTGAGAAGAGAGTTTTCCAATGCTCAAAAGACCCAACTGACAACAACAGAGGCAGGCAAGAGGCCTCTTTCCGACTCTTTGTGCTTCAGTGAGTATTTATCTATGCAGGAACATGTCTGGTTTTTCTACTCAGAATACATGCTTTTGTCCAGGAAATGTGCTTCTAGTGCAAGGAACAGTGTATTTTATATTGAAAACAATGGCCAGACTCCTCTGTCATGGTCTACTTTATGTAACTTAACATAGGCCCTTTTTGCACGGCATGTTCCATGCGAAAGGGTGCCTGGAGCACCGCGCGATTGTGAGGAGCAATCTGCACAACGCACTCACAATCACACGACGCTCCAAGATAGAGCAGGCACCGATTACGCACCTTTTCATTTTCGGCTAGAAGCCGAAAATGGTGTGCAATCACGCATTGGTCCCGGGCCCCACGCACACTTACCTGGCGTGCGGAGCCTCCAGAACTGCGCTGGTCGCACTTTCTGCCCAGCGCAGCCTGGGAAACTCCCAGGCTGCGCTGCAAAAGGAAGAGGCAGGCCTCTCGCACAAGCAGGCAGCTCGTGCAGAGCTGAAGGTCTCTGGATGCAAGAACCTCTTGCCGGAGGCTGCTCACGTGATCCCCACACCTCAGTGCCGGAAGAAGGTAAGGTGCGGAAAGGGCCATATATTTACCTATGTAGCAAAGGTGGTAAGAAACCCTGTTGGTGAACTGAGAAGATATGTAATGGGACACTAACAAGAATGTCCCAATGCACAACAGTCGCTTTATTGACTTCCCTACATAGTAATTTAACAGCAACCCTTTACTGGATACAGACCTTAAGGAACTGCCCAGTTTCAATTTCCACACACTTTAAGTTCTCAGCATGATTCCAGTCAATGTTCCCTGTACAGGAAACATGTTCCCTGTGCAGAAAAAAACTTCATCCATTTCTGTACAGATACAAGCTCAAATAGCGTTTGAGACTTTCCATGTTCTATCACAGTGGGGAAAATACTACAGTACATCTTTCTTCTTGTCTTCAAGGATGAAGAATGCGAAGATTTAAATTCATCACCTTCATTTGCTCTGAAGCTGTGAGAGCACTGCCTCCTTCTGGCTGTGCCCGAAATCAGTGGCTGATCTACTATATCGTTTTTGTTGTTGTTGTTGTTGCTGTTGTTGTTGTTGTTGTTGTTTTGGGTTGGGTGTTTCTTGTCTGTTTTTGTTTTGTTTTGTTTTGTTCTGGGGAAAATTGGAGAGGTTACTGGAAGAAATGTGGGAAAGAGCACAGAGATGCACTGTCTCACAAGTGCCTTCTGCCTTGAGCAAAAAAGAAGGAAAAACATTCTTAAAAGGTTAATTTGAAACTCACTTGATATCCTCATTTCTTGGTATTTTATCTCAATATTTTATTTTTATCCTACCTGGGTGCCACAGTTGAAGAAGGATATTGGTAAGGTGGAAACGTCCAGAGGAGGGCAACCAAAAAGGTAAAAGACCTGGAAACTATGCCTTATGAGGACCGGCTTAAGGAAACAGTATCTTGGAAGAGACTATAAGGTCCATCAAATCCAACCTCCTGCCACATAGAAATATACCATCAAAGCATTCCCAACTGATGGCCGTCCAGCCTCTGTTTAAAAACCTCCAAAGAAGGAGACTCCACCACATTCCCAGGCAGCATATTCCACTGTTAAACTGCTTTTAGCATCAGGAATTTCTTTCTCATGTTTAGAGGGAATCTCTTTTCTGAAAGTTTGAAGCCATTGCTCTGTGTCCTAGTCTCTGGAGCAGCAGAAAACAGGTTTGCTCTATCCTCCATATAACTTCCCTTCAAATATTTAAATCGATTATCATGTCACCTCTTCATCTTCTCTTCTCCAGGCTACACATACCCAGCTGTCTCCCAGCTTGTATTTGGTTCAGCCCACAAATTTTCATAACCTTTATTCATAAACGTGGACAGTTTTGATTTTGATTTTTAAACGTTGAAAGAGAAGACCTTGGGGGGGGTCTTTTAAAACAAAGTGAATCCTTCATTTCATTAACTTTCATTATCTGCATGATTTGATGAACACTCTCATAAGCTGTCCTGTCTCATCTCCCATTCCCCTACTGGCTCCCAGTACTAGATGCCAATGTTGCTTTAGTATGTTTTTGCCTATACGTTCCATTAAGAGCCAGCATGCTGTAGTGATTTGAACATTGGACGACAACCCCGTCAACCAGGGTTCAATTCGTCACTTGGCCATGGAAACTCACTGGGTGGCCTTGGGCATGTCACACATTCTTAGGCCCTTTTTGCATGGCATTTGCCATGCAAAAGGGCTCCTCGAGCATCGTGCAACTGAGAGGAGTGGTCCACATGACACAATGGCTGTGAGTCGAAAATGGTGCGTGATCACGCATTGCTCCAGGACCCCGTGTGCACTTGCCATGCATGTGGCACTCCGGAGCCGCGGCGCTCGCGCTTCCTGCCCCAGCACAGCCTGGGAAACTCCCAGGCTGCACTGCGGAAGGAAAAGGAGGGGCTCTCGTGCGAGCAGGCAGCAGCTGCGGAGTTGAAGGAACCGGGACGTGAGAGCCTCTCACTAGAGGCTGCTCGCGCGATCCCCGCACCCCAGCTCCACAAAAAGGTGAGTTGCGGAAAGGGTCTTAGCCTCCATAAAACCACTTGATAGGGTCACCTTAGGGTTTCCATAAGTCAGAAGTGAGTTGAAGGCACACAACAATGTAAATTCCCTTATACTTTATCAAATCCTTGGCTCATCTTCTACAGTAGCAAGGTAAAAAGTGGCTTTCTAGAGATGGGTCAAATTATTTTCCCAGCCTTAACCTGGCAACACAGGGTTGAACCTACAGCTTGAATTAAGGTTAAAAAAGGGATAAGGAAAAGGAATGATTTTGAAGCAATATGGAAAATATTTGTGGAAAAGGCTTTAACAAAAGAGGGAAGTGTCACACCTCCACCAGAAGAATTACAGTTTTGGAAAGCAGAGTAAGCTGAAGTATAATTGGCTCTGGGAATGGGCTTACATTTAGGGTTAGAATTTATGGTTAATAATTGGATCATATATAGTATTAACAATAGTTAAATATAGTCAAAACATAGATTTAAGAATGAAATTATTATTGCAATAATGAGTATAAGAGAATGAGATTTAGATACATGAAATAAAAATATATAATCAATATGATACATAATATGTTGAATAAGTATATGATGATAAAGGATCTGGAGAGAAATAATAATGTAAGCTATTTGTGCTGTAAATTTTCTCTTTTTCACATTTATGTTACTCATGTGGTGTTTTTGTTTTATTCTCTTATGTGTTGTTCTTTGTTCTTTATAATAATAAAAATTTAATTTTTTTTTTAAAAAAAAGAACCTACAGCTGTCTCCATGAAAGGGAGGGGTTCTCCCACTGAGTTACATCCTAGTTTCGTCCTCCATCACCTTTCAGATTTTTTGTCCAAACTGCCAGTACACCTGCATCACTGTGCTTTCAGACCACAGAAGTAAGCTGCTGAGTCACGGAGCTGGACACCGCTGATATATAGGTGGCTTAAACGGTTCTTTTTATCCAGCTCAGCACTGAAGTTGGGCTCCTTGCTGACTTTCTCGCTCGCTAACTGGAACAGATACGTAGGGCTCTCTCCAAGATATTGCCTGTACCAGTACAAGCTGTAGAAAGTGGCTATTTCATACTGGCAGGTGATGGTAGCATTCTCTCCAACCTGGCTGACTTTCAAGGTCTCCTGATGTATCTTTTCTTGGCATCTGACTCCTAGGTAGGAAAAAAGAGAGACAACATGTTCAAAATTCTACTTGGTCCAGATGTAATATCAATAGATTGGTCTTCCTTGTCATAGACTGGTCTTCTTCAACTTTGTGCCCTCCAGATATGTTACATGACCCTCCAGTAATGTCCATTATATTCTACAGAAACAAAGATTGGAAAGATTTTTGGATGAGAAATGTTGGAATGCTCCAGCCAGCAGCCATGGCTGGGGGCTTCTTGGAGTCTTCATCTAAAGAAGTAACATTTCCAGTTTCAGTAATGGAAGTTAGCAGCATTGGTTCGAGGAAGATCCTTACAACGTGAGGCATACTGCATTGAGCAGAGAGCAAAAGTTACAAAAAGAGAGAAGAGGAGAACACGTACCACCAAAAAATATTGACAGCAAAGTCAACAGCATCCACAGAAGTAGTTCCATTGCTTTCTTTGTCTGAACCCTGTAGAAGCCACATTCAAATCAAGTAGCTACTGATGGCACCTTAAACAAGGATAGATCAAAACCTCAGTGGAATCATGACTCAGATACTTCTCATGCTGCTGTACTCAGCCAATCAGAGCTGGATTCTTTCCACAAAAGAAAGCAGGCAGGTTCAGCAGGAGGGAAATAATAACTATTCAGTGGTTCAGCTATATTCATTTAGCTATCCTGCTCTCCCAATAAGAACACAAAAGTCATCTTGGGATCAGATTGACCATGGCCTGGCATTTATTTCAATGCTGAAGCTATTGACACCAGTATGTGTACACTACACCATTACAGCAGTTTCACCATTTATGTCGATTTAACTATCTATAGCTGTTTTACTGTTATGTCTCTAGGGCATTTCCCTGAACTATAGCACCGTTTCCTAGCAGAAAAAATCAGAGTATCTCACCAAACTACGAATCCCAAATCAAATGGATCCTAGTGAAAGTGAGGCCATTTCTGCCCTGCACTACACTGTTACAGGGCTATTATTCCCCTTTCAATATCCTGTGGAATTCTGGGGTTTGTAGTTTAGGGAGGCCAAAGAGCTCTCTGGCTGAGAATTCTCAAGGCCCCTCCTGAAACTGCAAACCCCAGGATTCCGTAGGATGTTGAAACTAGAATAACAGCACTATAACAGTGTAGTGCAGAAATGGCCTGAGATGCACATTTTTGAAAAGAAACAAGGAAATCATCCAGATCAAGGCTTTATCTGTAGACAGAACAAGTCTTCCATCCCACTGGAAGAACATATCCAATAGCTCAAGAATTGTTTGTTAAGAGGACTGTTTACATGACAGCATACCCTCCAACATTTCACAGATGAAAGCCAGGACAAGTATGGCCAAGCATCATCAGAGTAAGCTCAAGATGACAGCAGTTACTAATGAGGAAGAACATACAAGTAAGGAAAAGCTATATAAGTTTGCTTTTGACTGAGACTACTGGAAAGGGCAAGATTTTGCTGCCTACTTTCCTCTCCCCGTTGCTCACTGAATGCATGATACCTTTGCATTTTAAGTCATTTTGCAGCAACTGGCATAAGCTGAAGACAAAGTGGGGAAATGGGAGGATGAGGGGAAAAAAAACTTAGACATTTTAAAAGCAACTGGAAAAATGAGATGACAGAGGATTAATCAGGACTGTCTCTGCCAAATTGGGAAAGTTGGAGGGTGTATGACAGGCTTCCACTAATCTAATTGCCTGAGTTTTTTCTCAGGGAATCCTGAGTACTGTAGTTCCATAGTTCTCTACAGGATCATTCTGTGCAGCCTCACAAACCGACAGTTTCCAGTGCCTATGAAGGTGGGAGGGGATAGAGTAGCAAGAGAACCTGGATTCCTATGTGTTTAGAAAGGAAGCTGTTGTCAGTTACTTTTTTCAGTAGATGGCAGCAGAGGGTAAAGGAGGAGGAGGAGGAGGAGGTCCTTGATTTGAATAGCTTGGCTAGTTTCTGTACTATAGCAGTATATAACTAAACAGCTCCATTTTACTTTCCTTAGTAAATCACTGCTTCCCTTTTGACCCCAATTTTTCCCCTTTTGGAGGCAAATTATTTATCACTGAAAATATCTTTCAGGCTCTGTGTATATGTATCATCAAGCTGCCTGTAAACTTATGGCCACCCCATGAATTTTATAGGGTTTTTGTAGGCAAGGAATGCTCAGAGGAGGTTTTGCCAGTTCCTTCCTCTAAAATATAGCCAATGGCGCCTGATACTCATTGGCAGTTTCCTATCCAAGTACTAACCAGGGCTGGCTCTGCTTAGTTTCCAAGATCAGATGGGATCTGATGCCTTTAGAGTATTTAGGCTAGTGTGGGCCACTAAAGTTGTTTTCAGGGTTCAGCTACCCCCCCACACACACACACACACACACAAATGGAGGAGGACAGAGTTCTGAGTGTCATAGGGCGTCTTCTGTATGGCCTGGTGCTTTCAGGTGTGGTGAAGGACACCATTCCTTCGCTATCATCAAAAAAGGCCATTTCTGCACTACACTGTTATAGTGCTATTATTCCACTTTCTTTTAACAACCTGTGGAATTCCGAGGTTTGTAGTTTACTGAGGCTAAAGAGCTCTCTGGCTGAAAATTCTAAATGCCCCTCCCTAAACTGCAGACCCCAGGATTCCACAGGATATTGAAAGTGAAATAATTGCCGTATAACAGTATAGTGTGGAAATGGCCTAAGCGTCAGCTGCCAGCCCAGTTATCTCCTACACATGGCCAAAATTATCTGAAGGATATTTTCTCCCTTTTGAGCTTGGTCATATTTTGAGATCTTTTGCACAGGCCCTTCTCTCTGTCCCACCACCCTCACAGTTACATTTGATGGGAATATGGAAGAGAGTTTCTTGGTAAGCATTCCCAGATGCTGGGACTCTCTTCCTAGAGAGGTTAGAGTGTCACCTTCTTGCTATCTTTCCACAGGCAGGTGAAGATTCCCCACCCGAACAGGGCTTTAAAAATTACTGCTCAAGGAGAACACCCCTTGCATAAAGTGCTGTATTGTCTATTTATATGTTCTCCTTTGTCTGTTTCATAGAATTATGGAGTCAGAAAGCTGGAAGAGACCACAAGGGCCATTCAGTCCAAAATACTGCCATGCATGAATACACAATCAAAGCACTCCTGACAGATGGCCATCCAACCTCTATTTAAAAACCTCCAAAGAAAGAGATTCCACCATACTCTGAGGCAGTACATTCCACTGTCAAACTGCTCTTATCACCAGGAAGTTCTTCCTCATATTTAGGTGGAATCTCTTTGCCTGGAGTTTGAAGCCACTTTCAACATCCAAATCCTAGGGTTCGCAGTTTAGGGAGGGGCATTGAGAATTCTCAGCCAGAGAACTCTTTGGTGGCCTCAGTAAACTACAAACCCCAGAATTCCACAGGGTAGTGAAAGTGGAATAATAGCACTATAACAGTGTAGTGCAGAAATGAACCACCACAGAACAAGCTCATCCCATTTTCCATACGACACCCTTTCAAATATTTAAACAAGGCTATCATATCAACTTTTTACCTATCTGTTGACTCATCATTGATTCAATGTTCCTATTGTAGCTGGGACTAATCAACGGGATTCTGGCCTTTGTCTGCCTTCCCTTAACACCACCGGAAAAACATCAATCTCTAAATTTTGACGCAAGTTTCCTATTAGTTTTTTTAAATGGCCTTGAATAGGTTTGCCTGATTTCAGGGTCTGGCCCTGAATCTCCAGTTTTCATGAGTCGTCTCCAGGCAAGAGAGAAGGATGCAAATTCTTCGCTTTTGGTGGACTTAGTTCAATACATGAGGAAAGGCATGTGTGCGAGTCTCCAGCTAACTAGTAGAGTAGAAGCTTTCTACAGTTTGGAAGGCGTAATGGATCTGTTGCTGCAATGTGCAAAGACTCGGGGTGGGTGGGGGGTCTATGTGTATTTGCATACTTAGCACCCTTCTTCCCTCCCAGATGTTGTGGTGCAAGCACTCACCCTCCACTCTGCAGTGCATCAACCTTCTGACTAGTCAAGACTAAGGCCATTTCTGCACGAGACTATTATAGTACTATTATCGCCTGGCTGGCCCCTCCCGAAACTGCAAACTCCAGGATTCCATAGGATGTTGCAAGGGCGATAATAGCGCTATAACAGTCTCGTGAGGAAATGGCCTAAGTGTTTGTTATCCCATCTCCATAATTCCCTAACCATCCCTTCAGCCCCTTTAGCTAAGATTTATTTCTTAATTTTCAGACAGAAAAATATGTTCTGTGTGTGGATCGGTTTGACTGATAAGCTGTGAACAACTGTGATTGGTACTAAATGACTTCACCTGAGGCCATCTCTAGGGCCATTTTTTCACTAGACTGTTATAGTGCTACTATTCCACTTTCAACCCCAGGATTCCATAGGATGTTGAAAGTGGAATAATAGCATTATAACAATCTAGTTCAGAAATGGCCTAGGTCTCAAATTTTGGCACCAAAACTTTAGGATTCAGGGCAAGCCTGAACTGTCCTATGCACACCTTTATCTTATGCAGGGTGAACTCAATCAGCCTTACTTCTAACCAGATATGGATAAGGCTGCACCATTAATTAAGCAGCTTTATTTTAACTCTTCTGTTCATACTATGTTGGATTTATTCATTTTGCAACATGTATGTGATTTCCTGTACTTCAAAAATTACAAGGAAAGCTTTTTTTGCAGGCTTAAATAAAGAAATTGTGTATAATGTCATAGTCAGGATTTTTCTTTTCAGGCAATACAGCCTACGCAGAGATATGTCACTGAGTAAATTATTGCTCATTCTGTCTTCTGACACTGATTTCATGAAGTTGGCCACCATCCCAGCTTCAACTTGCCATTTCCCTGTTGCTACAGCAAATTGTTACCAGGCTAACTTCTGGTCCTCCCTGGAGTTCATTAGCAGCACGCACAAAAAGTCCCTTGGCCCCTAACTTCACTGAATCTTTAATTGTATCCTTTGCCACTAACTAATGGCTTTTGGATCATGCAGCCCCACTGCCCCTGAGGTTTCGCAATTAGAGTCCCCCAGAGTCTTGTTAGGCAAGGTCTCTGAGTGCATTGATGTTTAGACGCTTCCAGGTGCCTCAGTGAGAATTCAACACACCATGCAATTTCTAGTTTGACTGAAATGAAGCTCAGCCAAAGTCAAAGCAAACCAATTAATTCTTGCCGTTCCCTCAGGGCCAATTATAGCGCAGCAGGTAGCAACAGGTAAATTAATAGTGATACGGGAGTGACAGGTGTGTGGTTGCTGTGATCAGGCTCCTGTAGGTAGTACCAATGGGTTTGATGTTCAATTATACCAATGAAGGGTCACTCCATTGCCTTCATTAGCACCTCTCCACCGGAGTTCCTTCCCCCATGGAGATCTCCCTCTGGAATAAAACAAGCATTTCTGGGCTGGTGAACAGATGCTGAGGGCAATAAAGAGTTATCATGTCATACTGAGAAACCAAACAGCCTGAAGGTATCTTATACGTTAGACAATTCCTGGGAACGAAAAACAAATACTTCATTTCTCACAGGAATACTGGCAGCTTATCTGCCAAGGATGGAATGACTATAGGAATGGTATCCATAAGAGTTAAAATCAATGAGCAGAAACCCTTTGTGACGTATCTATTTCAGAGATGTACTCCTTTGGATTGCAAAGTGACTCACCACATCTCTTACACAGAGAAAGCTGACATGCAGAGTTTGGAAAGTACACTTTTCTAGGCTGCAACTTTCAGAACCAGTAATACTTACAGGGGATTCTGGGATTTGTAGTCCAAAAAGTAACTTTCCCCAAGCTCTGCTCATATGTAAGGAGAACAGCTAACCTAGAAGTTAGTTTTGTATATGGAAGAAGTTGTTTTGTTTCTCTTGAAGGGGAACTAGGAACATTCCAAATCTCAGTCTGCCACCCACAGTCTGAAAAGATGCAATCTATGGAATCAGAAATGGACCCCATTTACTTTGATTAGTAACCCGGCTTTTGAAAAACCTGTTTGCCCCAAGTCTGACGAAGTGGTATACCTTTCTTATGCTCAATTTTGGAACTGTGAATCCCCACCATGGTCCTTATAAGCATCCTTGGGAGTGTGAGAAGGGCCAAAATAGTTCCCCAAATTCTCAACCATGATCCTGATTCCCTTCCTTTAACAAGTCTTACCAGGTGGTGGCAGGAAAGAAAACAGCAAATTCAGCCATGTGTCTGCATAGCCCTGAAATAGCAAGGACCTTGGGAGATCAGGTGCCCTGGCAGGACATTTTCCATGCTCTTGTGCTCAGAACTTCCCCATACCTGGGAATTCCATGGCAAAGGATCAATTCTGTGGCTCATAGATGTAACCATCTTGCCTTCCAACCACTAGATGAGAGGGAAGCTATGTGATGGTTGGCAATAACAGTAGCAGCATTCAAAGTGTTCCCTGTTGCATCATTCCAGATATTGATCTGTCATGTCATCTTGAATGTTAGGGACGTCCAAGGTAGTATAGCCCAGGGTGGGGAAAGGATGGTCCAAGGGCTGCATGTGGGCTGGGGGGGGGGTTCTTCCAAAGCTCCCCAGAATTACCCCCCCAAAAAAGTTCTTTTGCTCTCAAATGCACTCCAAGAGGCATGGGGGGCATTTTCCCCATGTGTTTGGGGGGACCCTGAGCTATTTTAGGTCCAGGAAAGGCCTTTTTAAAAAAAGGAAGTGAATATAAAGTAACTTCTATTCACTTTCTGTTGTTAAAAGGCTTCTCCTGAGCCTAAAAATTCCTGGGGTCAGCAAAAGCATGGCAGAAATGGCCCCCACACTTTGGGCCTCCCGTAATTGCACAGTCCTGGTGTAGACCAAAGGGGGGGTATGGAAACATTTCATTCAAGTGGTCCTTCAGGGTGGGTGAACAAGCCCTTCCTTTGTACAATCAGCCCTCTACATTTGTGAGTATGACTTCCATGGATTTGATTATTTGTGAGTTTCTCCAGCCCTTGCCCCTGTATCCCAATGCCTTTTTTCTGGGGGAAACTTTCCTCTCAGTGGCTCTGATCAGGCCTTTAAAAACCTGTTTATGGTCCTCATCCACCTCCACCACTTGTCACTGCCTGGCCAGCTAAGGAAGGTTCACAGCCCAATTTCACAGCACCACAAACCCCCTCCCAATGACCTCACACAGACACAAGAAAGGAGATGTGTGAAAGAAAGGAAATATAGGGCCACCATGCCAATCTACCCTCATTCCCTCTCTCTTTCCTGACCTGGTTTGGACTCTGGGTGCCCATTTCCCCCAGTGTGCCTTAGCCTCTTCCCACAGACACATACAAAAAAATTGATAATAGCATATTTATGATTTTTGCAGTGGTCTTATGCCCTAACCCTAGCAAATATAAAGGGCTGATTGTATTTTGTACCCCAACCTACTCAAGAAAAGTTCCAAACAATTGGACTCTCCACCTCAAAGAAACTAACCCTTGTATTCCCTATACAAAACAGATACTCTTTTAGTGCCTTATTCATCTGCTCATGCTACCTACCAGGAGAACCTATGAGCCCATCAAACAATTTCCTCAAGGCCTTTTTTACTTCTTTGTTCCTCAGTGTGTATATAAATGGGTTCAACATGGGAGTGATCATAGTGTAGAAAACTGCCAGCATCCCATAGATGGAACCACTTGAAGATGGGCGCATGTATATAAAGACAGGTGGCCCATAGTATAGTAGCACTACTGTGAGGTGAGCACTGCAAGTAGAGAAGGCCCGGTGCCTTCCCTCTGTTGTTCGCATTTTCAGAATGGTGGACGTAATATAGGCATACGAGATGCATATGAGCAAAAAGCAACCAGCAGCCACCACACCGATATTGGCCAGGATGACACCGTGGTTCACAGCTGTATCAGCACAGGCCAGTTTTAGCACTGGTGGTATGTCACAAAAGAAGTAGTCAATTTGGTTGGGGCCACAGTAGGGCAGACGGAAGGTTAAGCAGGTATGTATTGCTGCATGAAAAGAACCAATGAACCACATTCCAGCTGCAAGACCAAAGCAATTTCTTCTATTCATTAGTGTGACATAGTTCAACGGGTGGCAGATGGCAAGATAACGGTCATAAGCCATAACGGTGTAGAGGAAACACTCGGTGCTTGCCAGGAAATGGAATACATACAGCTGGACAATGCAGCCTCCAAAAGAGATGGTTCTGTAAGTTGACGCTATGAAACCAGCCAGAATTTTAGGAACAGTGACAGTGGAGAGGCAGGTATCTAGGAGTGAAAGGTTGCAGAGAAAGAAATACATTGGGAGACAATGAAGTTGGGGTTCAAACAAGATGGTGAACAGGATAAGGAGGTTCCCCAATACTGTCAATAAGTAGATAACCAAGAAAAGGAGAAAGAATAGAAAGGGAGATTGTGCTGTGTTGGGCAGACCACCAAGGATAAACCCATTGACATTGGTGTGGTTGACCGGCTCCATCTGAAAGAAGAGATAGGGCTGAGCTGGGGAAGGGGGCAACACTTCAGTCTCTGAAGTAAGCAGTAAATGAAAGAACAAAGGCAGTAGTGAGGACCAAAGAGCAAAACAGGAGCAAAGGATGGACCCTGGAAATGCAGTCAAGGAGCAACTCAGATGTCAGGATCAAAGGACAACCAAAAAAAAAAAAAACCAGGAATATACCAGTGTCCTTGGAGACCTGATCTGAGAAAAGGCGTATTTATGAGAGTTTTCGTTTTCAGAAATAAAAGTTGGTCAACTGAGTATATATGTGTAAATAACTGTCTGTTGAGATTGTGCTCCATGCATCTGAAGAAACAGGCTGATGTCCGTGAAAGATTATGCCGTATGAAACTGACTGGTCTTTGAGCTCTTTTGTTGTTTTCGCTTTAGAAACTGATCAGAAACCAACATCAAGTGAAGAATTATTGTTGTCCAAAAAGACACAGGAACATACCACAGTTCAGGAAGATCTGATTTGGGAATAAAAATTACCGTGAGGCTTTTGGTGGCGTTTTTTTCCTCAAAAAGTAGATCTGAAACAAACCTCACCAGTTCCCTCACCTTGCTTTGGAAGAGACAAAAATGCCTGAATCCTGTTGGTTGTGCAAGCTAAAGTACATTCATTGACTCAATTATGGAATAATGGGCCAACGCTTTTTTGTAAATCCCTTTGATTCAGTGGGCCCACTGTAATTAGGATTCTCCGAGAATCTTCATGTTTTTCTTGTTGATTTTGCACTTTCATTACCTCACCACTGAGTAGTTATGAACATTTTTTTTCCTAGATGTCTGATGCTGGATAGTGTCTCCTAACTAGATGGCAGAGGCATATCTAGCATAAACAGCACTTAGGGCAAGCATGGAAGTTGCACCCCTACTTCTGGGGCCACTTCTTCCTCTTCCTCCTCCTGTGCCACTATCACGCACTGCTTTTTTGCACCTCCCTGGCATTAGTGCCAAGGCTACATACCCTACTTGCCCCATCCTAGATATGCCTTTGCTAGATGGGCATTTTTACAGATGCGTGAGAATGACTCCCAGTTCCTTTTAAGAAGTTGAATACCGAGTCAAGAAGGAAGCAGTCTCCGACAGAGGATAGGAAGCTAAGGCTTCCATTATCAAGACTACTACAATGTACCACAAGGTGGAACACAGTGATAGCTTGTGGCTGCTGCATCAGTTGGATAATGAATCAGCTCTGGGTTATAGACTGAACTTTAATGGCTGAATTTTAACTTTTCCTTTACTGGGCCAAGTAAATTACAAAATACATCATGCAAGCTTTCTGAGCTTCACTGGCTTCTTCATCAGGCAAAGAGGTTAACAATCATAGAATCATAGAGCTGGAAGAGACCCCAGGGGTCATCCAGCCCAACCCCTGCTATGCAGGAACATACATCAAAGCACTCCCAACAGATGGCCATCCAGCCTCTGCTTAAAAACCTCCAAAGAAGGAGACTCCACTACACTCCGAGGCAGAATATTCCACTGCCGGACAGCACTGACTGTCAGGAAGTTCTTTCTGAGGTTCAGGTGGAATCATACAGGAGAAGGACAGAAAGAGTTTGGATTTTGCACAGGACAGTGATAGCCTGAATCTTGATGCAACCAACTTTGCTGCTGCTAATGGATTTGAAATTTCATTGCCAGTCTTTTACTGCCTTTTGTCACCCAGGCTCCACATAGCCAAGAAGAACGATGACCTCTGCCTGCAATGACATCCCTCCAGACCGTCTTAACTGACAACAGAAGTAACATCTGAGACAAATTGTTGGCCTGTGACTCTTACATCATTTTCCTTTTCCTGTATGATTTTAACACCTCTGCCTGATGATGATGCCAGCGAAGCTTTGAAAACTTGCATGATGTATCTTGTGCTTTTTTGTTGGCCCGGTAAAGATATCACTGCTTTGTGGATTTTGAATTTTGTTGTATTTTGCTTCATGGCCAACATGGCTAACCTTGGACATGTTTCCTTAACTTTTCCTGTCTCAGAGAGCTTGATTGTTTCATCTTTCTGCGTGTAAAGTGCTGGAAACTGGGACCTAACCATCTCTAGAGGCAAGTAGGTGGGGGAGTGAATCTGCTCTGGAGTTTAGTTTGAACTTTAAATGAACTCCACTGGTATGAAAGCCAGCAGCAACTACTGACAAGACAGAAATATGTGTTGAGCCAATAACACAAAGCTATGGTTCTGTCCACAGAGTACACATTAAGTCACAAAATATATAATATATATTCATAAGCAACCAAGCATTTATAAAATGGGATTTTTTTTAACTTTTAGAATAAAGTTCAGGGGATGAAATGCCCTTTACAATTGGAATTATTGCTGTTGTGTACTTTTAAGTTGTTTCCGATTTTCCGACTTACGGTAACCTTAAGGAGAACCTATCATGGGGTTTTCTGGAGCAGATCGTGTGCCACCCAGTGGGTTTCCATGACTAAGGCCACTTCCGCACTAGGCTGTTATAGCGCTATGATTCCACTTTCAACCTCCTATGGAATCCTGGGATTTGCAGTTTTGGAAGGGGCCAGCCGGCCCCTCCCGAAACTGCAAACCCCAGGATTCCAAAGGAGGTTGAAAGTGGAATCATAGCGCTATAACAGCCTAGTGCGGAAGTGGCCTAAGCATGAAATTGAACTCTGGTCTCCAAGGTCACAGTCTAACACTCAGACTACTACACCACGCTGGGTCTCACAACTGGAATAAACTACACTTAATTTTCTGTTTGAATTTCTATTATTTTCTCTTAACCTAACACAAGCAAATTTGCACACTGAGAATCTAACACAAATATATCATTAAATGCTGATATTTTGAGATAATAGTAATTAGGAAGGTTAGGCCTGCCTCCCATTGGTCAGTGAATATGCTGATGGAGGTAAAATGGCCACAAGCACTGCACTGATGCAGTGGCATGGCATAGGAACTCATCTCTGTCAAGACAGAAGGTTACTCTTCCAGCTTCTGAGCTACTCAGGACCAGAGAGTGGAGACCAGTTTCTCTTCCATCCCTCTGCCACTGTTGCACGCTGCTCCAAATAGTGACTTATGGTGGTTTCAGAAACTTATATTCCAGCATAGGTCACCAACAGGATTCTAGCCCAGGCCTTCCACACCACTCCAGATTCTACATCTTGAATTAACCAGCTTTGCAGACTGCGGATACCTGTCTCCTTGGTGTTTGCATTCAGAGAAACTCACCTTTTTCACAGTGTAGTATGGTGATGGTATCCAGGCTTGCTATCAGTGTGGTAAAGTTACTGAGCGCCTCTCCTAAATATTTCTGCTGCCCATAACAAAGCCCTCTGGGGACAGGGTCCATAGTTTCTCCAAAGAGTCAGAGAGAATCAAGAAGAGTGATTGTATCTTTGGGAGGGATCTGGGTGCTCTCTAGCTAGGCTAATAAAATCACACTGTGCCTCTGTTCTCAGCAGGGACATACCAGCTAGAGCTAATATAATGTCTGCCTCTGGGTATTCTGCCAGGAACACAGTCAATATGCCTGATTAATTGTGATGTACAGGATAGCTTCATGTCCAGTAATTAGGCTTAGAGGTTTCAAAAGTTTTATTCAGGAACATCAAAGAAAACAGCTGCATACCTTGGCCATTGCCAAGACCAAAGAACTAATGGAGTTACAGTTCTATGTAAGCCATCATATTTCAAAACTAGCTATCCCATTTGCTGACGACTAAAAACATTTTTCTGCCTCACCATCCCCTTCTCCCATGTTCTTTCAACCTGTCAACAGCGTGACCTTGCAGCAAACGTTCTTATCACAGATCATTCAGCAAACATTTCTAGATTCCCTTCCCAGCTTCCTTTCCCAGCTTCCCATCCACCATGCAGCAAAGCACCCAAGCACTAACATGTGGCTGTAGAACATGGCAGGGAAAGCACGGACAATCTGACATTAATTCTGCTAAGAAAATTTGTTACAAACCAGGAAATCCTGAGTTTAAATCTCATCTCTGTTCTGTAAAGATGCATATTCAACTAAATGGGGTTAATTTGGTTCTACATGCATTCAGTCTGAATTTAGTACATTATGCTGCCATCTTGGAGGATGTAAACATTACTCCAAAAGATAACATGCTACTCCTGTGACACTGATTTTTATGAGTGATGGTTGCTTGTTACCTTTATTACTCACAAGTAAAAAAAAAAACTAAAATTGGTTACCATTGCAACATCCTCCCAAAGTAAAATTTTTGCAATGATGAGTAAACAGAATGTGTTATGCAAAACATGTTTTTTAAAGAATATGTAATTGTTTTTAAAATATTAAAAAGTAATCACTAAATATGTCAGTCCAGACTACGTTGCCAATCTGTGGATACAAAAATGCCCTATAAAGATTGTTTTAATCTTCAGTGAGGGAGGAAAATTTCAGGAGGGGGACATTCAGGCTTGTGAGGTGAGGTATCGTAAAGATGAAAGATTCAAATCCTCACTTTTTTGACTGTAACTCCCAGAATCTAGAAGAGTTATACAAAATGAAGAAAATTGTAAAAAGCTAGTTGATGCTGGATTGTCCCCGACCATCTGGTAGCCTTTGGGATAGAGCAGTGGTTCTCAACCTGTGGGTCCCCAGATGTTTTTGGACTTCATCTCCCAGAAGCCCTGAGCATTGACCATAGTGGCTGGGCTTCTGGTAGCTGAAGTCCACAAACATCTGGGGACCCACAGGTTGAGAACCACTGGGATAGAGTATCCCAAGGGAAACAATACTATACCATGACACAGTTTATTACCTGGAGCTCTCTGAGTGGGCATGACCTGCTCAAGGAATTTTACTGATTGGAACAAAAGGCAAAGATGCCTTCTTCACCACCACACCATCACCACCAAGCTCCAGTTTTACTGTCCCGCCGTTTTTATGGAATTTTACTCCATAAAATTCCCCAGATGTTTTTGGACTTCATCTCCCAGAAGCCCTGAGCATTGACCATTGAGTTTTGATCCTCAAATGGTGCAGATTTCCTTCTTTGCAGCTTTTTAGATAGAGATTGGATGGTCATTTGCCAAAGATTTTTGTTTTTGTTAAGTGCCTTCCTTGTTTTAGGACTTGAGACTGTACATCAGGGTAGAGAATTGAGACTGGGCTAGAGGCTGGTGTTTTTGTGTTTTTAAAGTGCCTTCCTTGTTGCAGGACTTGAGATTTGACTGGAAAGTACAGTGTTCTTGAGATTTCAAGGACAACTGAAGAATTTTCCTTTGCATGGCTCCCTTGCAAAGCTCTTACATACACAATTCTGGGGTTTGTAGTTGGACAAGGTGTCACAGCCTTCACTGCCAAAGTGTGCTAGTGCATCATCAAACTACAAAGCCCAGGATGCCATAAGGAGCCATGCAAAGAAAAATCCGGTTTTGACCTGGATTATCTCTGTACTATAGTATGTGGCCCTGTTTACACAGGCAGGAAAATGTGGGATTAATAATCCACATTTTCCTCTTTGTGTAGAAAGGGCCTTCATGTCATTTTCAATCTGGCGAGATCCTAAGGCAAAACAATGACAATTGTCCTGGCCAGATTTCTTTCAGAGGCAGGTTTGCCTTTGCCTAGGCTTTTGCTAAGGCTGAGAGTATGTCTTTCCCAAGATTATCCTTGTCCATATATATATATATATATATATATTAGTCAACCCAGGAATCAACTCCAACATCTAGAGCTACTTCCAAATTACATGTAATTCTTAATAAGAAGTATATGAGTATGTTTTCCTGAAAGTGAAAACTACTATTTAATTTGTTTTTCATTAAACAAAGATGCCAAATTCTGCTTCAAAACACTTTTCATTAGAAGTGCTTTCTTTCCCTTGCTTTTTAAACCCTTTTGTAAAAAAGGATTCCAATGATTCAAGATTCGTGAGATTCGTGGATTTGCAGAACCTTCCAGGGATTCGGATCCGGATTCGGATCTGGAAAATTCTGGATTTGTCCCATCTCTACTATGATGGGACTGTGTCCTCTACGATATGCTGAGATAATCAGGCTAGTTTAGAAGGTGCAGGACAAGCCATGTGGCATCCTGAGCTCTGTCCTCAACAGAAGAATGAAGGGATGGGAGCAACAGATGCTACTGCCCCGATATTTGCCACCTGAGGCAACTGTTGCAATATTCTGCCTAGTGGTAGGACCAAGTCTGACTCTTAGAGGAAAGCGAGGAAGACTTTCTCTGTGTAGCAAAAGCCCAGGAACCAGACCTATCAAGAAAATGCTGCAATAGCATAAAGTTAAGCCCCAGTTAAAACCTTCCATCCTCAAAACTGCTAGTAGATATGGA
Organism: Iguana delicatissima; assembly: GCA_948472985.1. Taxonomy (NCBI): domain Eukaryota; kingdom Metazoa; phylum Chordata; class Lepidosauria; order Squamata; family Iguanidae; genus Iguana; species Iguana delicatissima. Next base: position 248,839 of record CAOKZL010002016.1, read on the forward strand.
GGAAGAGAAAGGCAGAGTCTATATTTTACATGTATTTTACATCTGATGACACTTGAGAAGCAAGGGAGGAGGTTAGACTTAGTGGAAAAGCGAAAGAAGGGAGTGATGTTGTCTATCACAAAGTATCCTGACCACCGCCACCCTAATCAACCCCATACCTCCTGCTAGGGATCCTATGTCTGAAGGCAAAAATTAGGAGATCTCATTTAAATTTCCTGCATGATCTGAAGACACATATCTGAAGGTGCCAATGAGTTAGCTGGTCTTTAGCCACTGAGCCTTGCATGTACAGGGTAATATGAATTACTGGCAGGACAGTTTTTATTGCTGAGAAAAATCCAGAGCTGAGAGAAGTTTACCCATTTCTTTTATTTGTTACATTTCCTTTATTTATTTGTTACATTTCCTTCCTCCCAATGAGCAATAAGCAGTGTTCAAGGCTTTCCCCTTCCACATGAGATAGACCAGGATGAGCTAGAAAATGATTGGCCCAAGGTTGCCACTCAACGTGTTTCAAGGCTCAGTGAGAATTCGGAGCTGGCTGTCCCAAATCCCGGAGCAATACTCTAACCACCACAAGGAAAATTTATATAGTTGGACTTCAGCTCCTTAAATCCCTAAGCCAGCACTGACCATGTTGCTTGGCATCGTCTAGCAGTTGTAGCCCAGAAAACTATATTTTTCAGATTCTGGAGATATCAAGGGTAGCTTTCAAAAAGACACGTTGCTTTTTTCTTTTTTACACAAATGCAGAGTGTTGTATGAAAAGAGGCACATGTCTTTCCTATTTATATATCTTCCCTCCCATTAACACTAAAATTTAATGCAACTGTTTAGGAATGCGGGAAATGCGGCATTCACATGGCTAAAAGACTGGATTGACTTACAAGATACAAGAATGCTTGCACTGGAGGGAGCGGACCTGAGGATGGGATGGCATGCCTATGTTTTATGATAAAGCAAAAAATCAACAAAGATTTTTCACATCACTATATCAGAAAATCGCTTTTGAAGATATGGAATGAATATAAGAGTAAAAACATAAGGCAGCTACCCATGTGGGTATCCCCTCAAGAAGCTTTCTTTGGAAGATGGAAGGAAACAGAGAAATGGTTGAGATATGAAGACATATTAGAGAAAACAATGACAAATGTTTATAAGATTAAACCAAGAGAAAAATTGGAACAGGAAGGATTATCATTAAGTTGGTTTCCGTACAGGCAGCTAAATGAGAGATTCCAGATGGATTTGAAAACTTATGGAATAGAATCCAAAGAAAAGACAGGAGTGATTAAATAGATCTTTGACAATCCACCGCATTTGTTAGCCCACATATATCAAGAAATGTTAATGCAGGAGAGACAGGAGGAGACTGTGAAATCTGCAATGATTTTGTGGGCACAGAATATTGGACATTCAATTCAATTAGATGGATGGGAACAGAGTTGGAGAAGAACACAAAAATTTACAATGGCTCAGAATCTTAAAGAGAACTATTTTAAATTGTTTCATAGATGGTACATGACACCAGATAAGTTTAAAAAGATTTACAATGCAGGTACAGGAATGTGTTGGAAATGTCAGAAAGAGGTGGGAACAATATTTCATATGTGGTGGTCATGTCCCAAGGCAAAGAAATAGTGGAGTGAAATCCATAAAAAGATGTGTGAAATACTGAAGGTTCAATTGGTAAAAAAAACCTGAATTTTATTTGTTAAATATGATAAATGTTCTTGAGAATACTAGCATTAAGAGACATTGGAGATTAATATTGTACATGATAACGACAGCTCAAATTGAAAATGCCAAAATGTGGAAGTCTCAGCAAATACCCACAATAGAACAATGGTGGGGGACATTTATTGAAAATAGAAACGCAGACATTGTCTCACGAAGATTAAAGGGGAAATCAGATGATCAGATAAAAGCAGAATGGCAAATTGTAATGGGTAATTGCTGGGAACTGCCAAATGAAAATGTCTAAATTATGGTTGAAATCAAAGAGGAATAACTAACATAACAGGAGTGGATGAGAGAAATGCAAGGTCAAGCATGTAAGATGAACATAGAATTGTGAGGCATAATTTTTTATATGCGAGAGACATTCAGAAAATGAAAACTAGATCAGGGTGGAAGAACAAAAACACAACATGTAAAAGTACAAATTAAGATGCTATGTTTTATTTGTGAAACTTAATGAAATTATTATAAAAAAAACAAATGCAGGAAAAAATTCACTGGAGTGAAATGCTCAGTGAAAGTCACCATTTAGCACCTCCCAAGGTTGCTTGAATGATAATATTCACCTAGCCTCTAAAATATGCACTTTTGAGGCAATTTCTCACATATCAAGAAATAAAATTAGTACAAAACTGTTCTTCCATACTTATTTTGTGAATAGTTCAATTTCTACTGCTCAAATATATGCACAAATATACTTTAGCCAATGGGGGATGTGTATAAAGACATATACAGGCAAAAAAATATGTGTCTGAAAAATCAGCAAGAATTCCATGTAGAAAGAAGCAAAGAGCAATAGCTTAAATACTATTGTTAGCCCAGAGTAGAATAGACCCATTCAATCAATCAGATTTACCTACACATTGATTTACAAAGTTGACATTTGTAAGTCAACATGTAGGCCAATCTGACTGATTCAATGGATCTACACTAGTTGGGATTAGCCAACAGAATGGCAGCCAAAGTCTCATGGCCTGATGTGACAATATGGTAACATAGCAGGTGTCCCACTCTCAACGTCAAATAAGAATTCAGGGTATCAAAGTAAAAAGCCATGGAGGCAGGAGGTATCCAGGGTCAAAACAGTCCAGGGACAAAAAAGAGACAGAAATTTCAGGAGTGGGAGCTAGCTGAGTTCATAAATAATCCAAGGATCATAAATCTATTAAGCATACTTTCAAGAGCCAAGCCCTCAAGAGAAGAACTGAATTTGTATTCATCAACTCAACTAAGAAAAGTAGTCTTTTTAAACAGGCAATCTGTACAGCCAAAGCCCTCATCCCAGGCAGTATTTAGGGAGAGAGTTCCAAAGCTGTGTTCTTCACAGTGCCTTGATTGTAGCCTCTTGCTCCATCTGTGAGGGAAGGTCAGAGCCAGACACCTGAGCTCCTGCCTTTCTCAAGAACTAGGGACCCTCTCCTCCAACTCCTCTTCCTGCTCTGAAGCCATTCTGACCTGCTGAACCAAAGGAGAATGGGGCTGGCTATCAGGCATCTGCTTCATCTTCTGAGGAAGATGATCTCTCAAGGCAGGGGCAGAACAGCAGGTGAGATTTGGAGAAACACAAAGAAATTGAGAATTTTCACATCCTTCCTACTATTCCCTTCTCTCCATCAAAAGCCCAAAAAGAGATGATCCAAGAATGGATAAGGAATCATCCATTACTTGGATTATTCAAATTCCTTTCTTACCCTGGAATAGTCAGACCACAAACCATTGAAAAGTACTCATATTTGAACTATGTCACAAAAAGTGTTATGCCTTCAAGACCAACACATGATCAGTGAGATCCTATTAGACACAAAAAAGGCAATACTCAGCTTCCGTAAGACATATTCCTATTCCACAGCTTCCTTATAGCACATTTCATCTCTTTGTTCCTCAATGTATATATAATAGGATTCAGGAGTGGGGTCAGAGTCGTGTAGAACACAGCCACCACTCCATCCAGTGGATCCTGGGATCCTGGCCTCAGATAAGATGAACACTACTGGGACATAATAAGTGATCACTACTGTGATGTGGGCAGCACAGGTGGAGATGCATGACGACGTCCATCAGAGCTAGGAATTTTCAGGATGGCAGAGATTATAAACATGTAGGATATGAGGATGAGGAGGAAGCAAGTCATTGCCACAAAGCCAATATCTACAAAGGTCACCATCTCATTGAGTGTTGTGTCAGCAGAGGCCAATTTCAGCACAGCTGGGATGTCACAGAAGATGTAACCCACTTGGTTCCTTTGGCCGTAAGGCAAGTGGAAGGTGAGGGTAGTCTGTATTATGGAGTGCAAGGTACCACCAAACCAGATTCCCAAGGCGAGACAGAGGCAAGCTCTGTGGTTCATGATAATTCTATAGTGGAGTGGCCTGCAGATGGCCAGGAAGCGGTCATAGGCCATTACGGTATAAAGGAAACATTCCGTGCAGCCCAAGAAATGGAAGAAAAACAGCTGGGTCACACAGCCACCAAAGGAGATGACTTTACCACCTTCTACAAAACCAGCAATCACTTTGGGGACAATCACGGAGGAGACACTCATGTCCAAGGAGGACAAGTGGCAGAGGAACCAGTACATGGGCTTGTGGAGCTGGGGTTCAAAGCCCACAGCCAAAAGGATCAGGAGGTTTCCTATGAATGTCAGGAAATAAATGAGCAAAAAAAGGTAGAACAACAGGATTCGTAGCTCAGGGGGATAAGGGAACCCACCTATAATAAAGTAGTACAGTCCTGTTTGATTTTTATACTCCATCCATTCACTATCTGGTTGTGAGTTCAGCAGAACAACCTGTGAAATGCAAAGGACAGATTCCATTTATAAAGTACGTACTTAATTAAAATCGAAGGTAAAACTGATACGATGAAGGGAGGCAGATTTCAAATGAAATCTACACTTTTTACCTAGATACTCGAAAATCTAGATACTTCATCTTGTTAGAGTGGCTAAACAGGCCATACCCCAGATGGACACAGAGCTGATATGAATCCCCATACACAAGGTAGGAAGGTAGAAAAGAGAAGAAAGATAGACACACACACAAGTACTTCGATCAAAGGATCCCAAGCAGGATGATTTATTCTTTCAGACTTCTCGTCTTATACCATTTTTATGTTTACATTAAAGCATGTTTACAGGAAATAGAAGATTCATGCATCAGCGTCAGCAAAGTTACATTCTATCTGACCTTTAAGTTCCTGAGTCTACATGACCTTGTTACATCCTATGACATTCTCAGGCGTTGTTCACTCGTAGATACTGATTATAAACAGCGGCAGAACAAAATAAACAGTAAGGTTATTTGATGAGTTCTGAGTGCCTAAAGTGGCAATTTATATAGGAGGTTACAAAAACCAAATTTCAAGCCCAACAATCTGATCTCAAAACAGATCATTGTTTCTTGACAACAATTATCATATCAAATAAATTATACTGAAAATAAAACTAACTTCCAAATAAACAGGATCTGTAAGAATAAATAGTATTGCATTTTGATACAGCTTGTGTCCTTTACTGCTTTGAGTGACATGAGGTGGAATATCGGAGCAAATACTAGTCTGGGAAATTCTAATTTCAAAAAAAGCCAACTTGAGACACTCAAAACGATTGTTGTTTTCAAAGTTCGTGTTGAGCAATCTCCGCTTTCCAGCTCCAGCTATTTTTGAGAAATTATGTGAAACGTTGTCTGCCTTTCTTCTCAATGTATTCTGATGGATGAACACAAAAGTACATTAGAAAACAAAGCAATGCTTTCTGTTTATCAGTTACAGGGCATTGCACCATGTCCTGTTTGGGGTCTTCCCATAGGTATCTGTTTGGCCACTGTGGAAACAGAATGAGTAGACTTTTGGTCTTCTCCAGCACAGCTGTTTTCCTGATGTTAGCAAAAATATCAAAATGATTTGGTAATATGAATTGACCAGACATACCAATATTTTAAGTAAACCTGAATTCTGAAATTTTTAACATATATTCTCAAACGTCCAGAACATACAAAACAGCTCAAATTTGGAATGTGTGTCATTTCAAACCAAAACTTCTTATAAAGATACCAGATAGATTGATGTCTCCGGACATGTTTTCCCTGGGAATTATGGATAAGGATCTGGAACGTAAATATAGATTTCTTTGTTATATGATAACATCTACAAGAATATTGTTTGCTCAAGCATGGAAATGACCTGAAGCACTAGTGACAGAAGATTGGATTGTTAAGGTTGCTAAGCTATCCCAAACAGCCAAACTAACCTAGGTTTTAAGCCAACTGAAGTTTTTTTGGTTTTTCTGGTGGAGGAAGTTAAGATTGGAAATCATTTATGGTTCTTTTTGAACAATAAGAAACCAAATGATGGAATGATGTATGGATGTGGTTATTATTAGTTTGCTTAGGTGGATCTTTAAGGGTAGAATAATATTTTTCTGTCTTTTCCTATTTTCTCTTATTCATTACAGTTGGGGGAGTTTTCGGAGCCCTATTGTCTTTAGTATGTCAGCGTTAGGATTAGTTCATTAGTAAGCTAGTGTTCCGCTGAGCTAGTCTTTAGTGTTTGTTTGGTTTTTTCAGTTTATTATTTTAGTATGGTGTTTCAATTCTAGCTTCTGTCTATGTTAAAAATGTTAAGAGTTTATGTCCGGCGTGTTTGCATCTGTGTGGGTGTGTCTGTGTGTGTATGAGATGGCAGATGGAGGGTTTTTCCATGATAAAAAGGAGGGATGGGTCAGTGGAAGAAAACATCTCCAGAGGGTTTTAAATAGTTATAGCATTTCCCTAACATAAAGAATCTGAGGAAAGTATTATGAAACAAAGGCACTAGTATTACTGACAATTGGGGACAAATGGACTCATAGCCTAAATAGGCTCCATAAGTTTTAGGTTTAACATCTACACAGAGGCTGGATTCAGATGTCATGCTATCCTGGTTTAGCACAGGGCTGGAAAGAAGATTCAAATGATTGAGGAAAAACAAGAAATGAGTGTTGAAAACCTTGTGAAAAAAGCCCTTGTCCTCAAGCCCCTTTCTTGGTTTTCCCCATCCTCAAATACATCCAAAGAATTTTCCCTCAACCACACCCCAGGCTCAACCATTTCTTGCCACCCTATCCAGGAGGTTGGAGATAGCTCAATAAGGAAGATTATCAGCATGAGCTTTTTTCCCAACAGCTGGCACACAATTTTTTGAACTATCCATCAGGACACAGGTGTCAAGGTGTTGAGGTTGTAGCCTCTGGATTTTTGCCTGGCCTTTTTCCCCCCCAATTTAGGGGGCCCCCAAAAAAACCCTGGAAGCCTCTTCTGTCACCTGGCTCTCCCATGACCACCCCTCACAATGTTACACAGAAGCAGGCCAAAAGAGCAGCAGGGGCCTTATCACGCTGCCAAGTTTCTGCCCCTCGCAGATAATTGCAAAGTTTTCACAAACTTTGGGGGAAAAATCATTAAGTTATCTACGCATCATTGAAGGAACAAATAATGTAACACAACATATCTCTCATTTAGCATTACCCAGATGTGTCTGTCAATCCCATAGGCTTGCGCACTACCCATTTCCCTTTGCTCTTTTCTGACAACCACAGTGATACAATATCAGAAGTCACATTTTTTCCCAAACTTGTGCTCAATCTTAACCACTGTTGGTGAAAATAAAAAAGCATTATAAACTACAGTTTAAATTTGGCTTATTTCAACTAACCATGATTAATTTAAGCACAGCTTGTATCCAAATTTCCCTTTAGCACGCACATGCAAGAAAATGATCCGGGGGAACCCAAAGCCCAAAGGGAAGTTAGATATATCCTCTGTAATGCTAAATGATATGTTAGCATTACACCCAAACCAACCCATGGCATCTTACCTTTCATCTTGGTGAAAAAGGGGGGACCCAAAAATCAGCAGAAGTTTGAGCTATTTTTCATTCATGCTGTAGTCCTTTCAGTGTCTCCCTGTCTTTCTTTCTCAACATTTCAAGGAGGCCACCGACCTCAAATGATAGCCCATGCCATTCAAAGAAAGAATATTGAACCATTAACATATCCTTTCAACTTCTCTTCATCCAGTTGCATGGTCCAGCCCCAACAGATTATTCTCTGATCAGAAAGAAACACATGTCCAGAATCCATGCTGAGATTAAAACAATAAAAATAGCCCTTTGTGTGCTTTGCAAGTTTAACCCATTTGAGGTTCTTCAAATCTCCTAGATGTTTGCAGCATGGAACTTTATGACATCAAGCTTCACTTCATTTCCCTCAAGATCACATAGAGTTGGCAATGGGAAATACTTTGTTTTCAAATTAAATAAGTAGAAACATCTCCTATTGACCAGCTCTAATGAGGTACTTAAAAGGGAGGAGGTTTGTTGTTGTTGTTATACGCCTTTAAGTTGTTCCCAACTTATGGCATCCCAAAATAAACCTTCATGAAGTTTTCTTGGAAAATTTATCCAGAGGTTTGCCTTTGCTTTCAATAATGGATCAGCTTCTTCATTACGAGATAATTGTTTCACAAAACTGGTGAAGAAGTAGAGTTGAAGAGTGAGGGGGGATTTCTAAAGAAATCTTTTACTTTCCCACCAGCATCGATATGAAGCCCAATTTCAATAGCTTCTTTCTTTGCTTCCTCAAAAATATGATTTTACCATGATGAGACTGTATTAATGCCCTCATACTGAACTTATATCCCTTACTGAAGTCCAATTTATAGCAACCCTGAGGTGAACCTTTCATGGGGTTTTTTTGGGCATGATTTATTCAGATGTTTGCCTTTGCCTTCAGTAATGGACCAGTTACTTCATTAGCAAGAAAATTGTTACAAACTGGTGAAGAAGTAGAGCTGAAAAGTGAGGGGGGATTGCTAAACAAATCTTTTGGTACTTATTATGAGCACATGAGATGAAGCCCAATTTAACAGCTTCTTTCTCTGCTTCCTCAAGATGCTATCAGAACAATATAATGTGCACCATGATGAGACCTTATCTGATATACCTCCATACATTGAGAGCTTTTTTTTGCCCCCAGAAATGTATTTTTTTTTTCATTTTGAAAAAAGGACTATGCTCAGGGTTCCAGAGAAACTTTTTTTCCCAAATGCCCAGACCTTTAAAAGAAAATGAACTAAATATTGTGATTTGGTACTTATTATTCATTATTGTTTTTCCTTTTTTTTTCATTGATACCCTGCCTTTTCCTCAATGCTAGGACACAAAGTGGATTACAAATTCTAAACCAATACAGATTAGAAACATTCCTAAAACTGTAAAATAAAGGTAAATTAAAGCTTTCTTGAAAAAAATTAAACAATCTAAGAATTAAAATCATGTAAAGTCATTAAAAATAGAATTTGATAAAAAAAACAAGCAACAAAACTCAGACCATTAAAAACTCATTGCAGTCAGTTCCTAAAAACTTAGGGGACACAAAAGTCTACATTTGCCAATGAGAACAGAACAAAGAGGAAGCTTTCCTTTTCTCTAGTTTCCCAAAATCTGGAAGTAGCCATCAAGAAGTTCTCTTTTTCCCACCAGATGTTCCTGGGAAAAGGGAGGGACAGAGAGAAGACCTTTCTCCTAAATTTTTAAACATTAAGGGTAAAAAGGGGGGATAAAGGGCCTCTAAATAGCCCAGATGCAATCTATATAGGAATTGATAAGTCATAGCCAACATTTTGAATTTTTCTCAGAAACAGAGCAGCTGTGACTAAAAAGTAGTTTTTATAGAAATAGTCATGTGTATCAACCAATCCATAACATGGAGTCACCTGGTATTGGCTTCCTGATAGTCCTGGGCTACAATTGCTCAAAGACAGTGATTGTGATAATTACAGGACAGGTAATTGCACTTTGCTTTTCAACTCTAAACCCAAAGACAAGAACGAAGGAGGGAAGGAAGGAAGGAAGGAAGGAAGGAAGGAAGGAAGGAAGGAAGGAAGGAGGGAAGTTGATTGGTTGTTGGTTGCAGTGTATCCCAGCTGTAGTCTTGGTCATGCTTAAATAAATCCCCCTTCCCCCATTTCTCTTTCCCTCCCATCATGGCTACAACTTAATGCAACTGTTTAGGAAAGGGAGAAAAAATTCACTGCAGTGAAGCACTCAGTGAAATCACCATTTACACCTCCCAAGACTTGCTAGAATGATGATATGCACCTAGCTTCTGAAATTTGCACTTTCGAGGCAACTTCTCTTTACTGCAATCTAGGCCTACCCAGAGATACGCCCAATATATTTTGATATCAAACCATTCGGCTTTCCCCTGCCACCCCGCTCCACGTGTTTGCGAGGGCACCGGACAAGCACGCAAAAAGGGACGGCCGATGGTTGCTGGACATTCCATTCCCCACCCAGGCAGGCCAGACACAGCCGATTCGTCACTTCAGGGACCTCTCTGGCAAACACCTCATTACATATGTGTGATACTAACAAAGGCTTCCTGCCCCAAGCAGGCTACTGGACAAAAAGGGTTTTGCTGTCGACTGGTAAGCACTGCGCAGTTGCATACTGGCCACACTTTTTTAATTCGGCTCTGATTCCATCATGCAAAGTTGTGACCCCCAAACATTGTCTAGCACCCAAAACTCATCGTTCCCCAAGTAAGGCATAGCCTGCAGCCCCAATTCACCCTATAAAAACCCCTATTTTGAGACCTTTCCCCAAACACTCCTAGTTTCATCCCATCTTGCTGTTGCATAGCTTGGCGAGCTCCCCCGCTAATCGAGCTGAGCTTCTTTCTGCACCCCCGGCTTCCTTCCCGAGGTCGAGGACGATGAGGCAGGTGTCGTATCACCCATTTTCCCTGAAAATCTTATCCTTAACTCAACCTCTAATTTCTTAGTTAGCTGTGTGGCTGTGGTGTCTTTGATATTTGTTTGTATGCAATAAATCATCATTTCTATTACTTTAAAGTCTGTTGTTGACTGACCTACCCAACCAGGGCTCAACCTGTGGGGCCCCAGTTCACTTAGCCTGAAGCCCCAGCCACTATGGTCAATGCTCAGGGCTTCTGGGAGCTGAAGTCCACAAACTTGGGGGAACAGGTTGGAACCCTGCTGTAGACGCTGGGTACAAATCCTCTGAGTTCCCTGCCTCTCGCTAGCTTAAGCGAGTGTTCCACAATTTTTTCCCCAAAAATTTTGTTTTATTGTTTGGTTATTTAGGTGTCCCCCCCGGGGGTCCCCGAAAAAGGGTAACATCTCACTCATATATTAAGAAATAAAATTTCAAAGATTTTTCCACATTTATTTTCTGAATAGTTAAATTTGTACTGTCTAAATATACACACAAACATGCTTTAGCCAATGGGGGAAAGTGTACAAAAAGAAAGCATACACAGAAAAAATGTGTATGAAAAACCAGCAAGAATTTCCATGTAGAAAAAAACAAAAAAGCAATAACTTTAATACTATTGTTAGCCCAGATAGAAAACCCACTGAATCAGTAGATTTATCTACGTTTGACTTACAAAGTTAACATTTGTAAGTTAATATGTAGGCAAATCTGATTGGTTCAATATTAGCTATTGGGGTTACCAACAGAATGGCAGCCAAAGTCTCATGGCCTGATGTGGTAAAAAGATAACACAGCAGCTGTCCCACTCTCAACATCAAATAAGAATTCAGGGTACCAAATAAAAAGCCATGGAAGCAGGAACCAGTGTCAAAACAGTCCAGGGGCAAAAAAAAGACAGAGTTCTGAAAATTTTGGTAGCTGAGTTCATAAACAATTAAGGATCGAAATCTTTTGGCCCCTTCCCCCAAACCCTCAAGAGAAGCTGAATTTGTATTCAACAATCAGCAGGAAAGTAACCTTTTTTTATAGGCAATTTTAGCCAAAGCCCTCATCTCAGGCAGTATTTAGGGAGAGATTTCCCAAAACTTGTTCTTCACAGTGCCTTGATTGTAGCCTCTTTCTCCATCTGTGAAGGAAGGTCAGACCCAGATACTTGAGCCCCTGCCTTTCTCAAGAACTAGGGACACTCTTCCTTTCAACTCCTGTTCCTGCTCTGAAGCCAACCTGACCTCTGAACCAAAGGAGAATGGGGGTGGGGATAGGATCGCTTCATCTTTGAGGAAGGTGATCTCAAGGTGGGGCAGGACAGCAGATGAGATTTGGAGAACACAAAGAAATTGAGAATTTTCACATCCCTTTTTCCACCAAAAGCCCAAAAAGAGATGATCCAAGAATGGAAAAGGAATCATCCATTCTTGGATTATTCAAAATTTTTCCCCACCCTAGAAGAGTAGATCACAAACCATTGAAAAGTACTATATTTTCACTATGTCACTAAAAGTGTTATGCCTTCAAGACCAACACATGATCAGTGAGATCCATTAGACACAAAAAAGGCAATACTCAGCTTCTGTAAGACATATTTCCCCTTCCACAGCTTCCTTATAGCACATTTCATCTCTTTTTTCCTCAATGTATATATAATAGGATTCAGGAGTGGGGTCAGAGTCGTGTAGAACACAGCCACTACTCCATCCAATGGGTCCTGGGATCCTGGCCTCAGATAGATGAACACAAGTGGGACATAATAAGTGATCACCACTGTGAGGTGGGCAGCACAGGTGGAGAATGCATGACGACGTCCATCAGAGCCAGGAATTTTCAGGATGGCAGAGATTATAAACATGTAGGACATGAGGATAAGGAAGAAGCAAGTCATGGCCAAGAAGCCAATATCTACAAAGGTTACCATCTCATTGAGTGTTGTATCAGCAGAGGCCAATTTCAGCACAGCTGGGATGTCACAGAAGATGTAACCCACTTGGTTCCTTTGGCCGTAAGGCAAGTGGAAGGTGAGGGTGGTCTGTATCGTGGAGTGCAAGGAACCACCAAACCAGGTTCCCAAGGCGAGACAGAAGCAAGCTCTGTGGTTCATGATGGTTCTATAGTGGAGTGGCCTGCAGATGGCCAGGAAGCGGTCATAGGCCATTACGGTATAAAGGAAACATTCCGTGCAGCCCAAGAAATGGAAGAAAAACAGCTGGGTCACACAGCCACCAAAGGAGATGACTTTACCACCTTCTACAAAGCCAGCAATCACTTTGGGGACAATCACGGAGGAGACACTCATGTCCAAGGAGGACAAGTGGCAGAGGAACCAGTACATGGGCTTGTGGAGCTGGGGTTCAAAGCCCACAGCCAAGAGGATCAGGAGGTTTCCTATGAATGTTAGTAAATAAATGAGCAGAAAGAAGTGGAACAACAGGATTCGTAACTCAGGTGGGTAAGGAAACCCAACTATGATAAAAAAGTACAGTCCTGTTTGGTTTTTGCACTCCATTCAGTCACTATCTGGTTGTGAGTTCCGCAGTTTAACCTGTGAAATACCAAAGATATAGATTTCATTTATAACATGCACTTTTTTAAAATCAAAGGTACTACGGATACGATGAAAGGAGTCAGGTTTCAATTCAAATCTGCAGTTTTCACATAAATACTCTAAAATCTAGACACATCATCTGTTCTTAAATCAGATAATTGTTTCTGTGACCCTACAGCAATTACTATATAACATAAATTATACTTAAAATAAATAACTTTGAAATAAACAGGATCCACAGGAATAGTGTTACATTTTGATAAAACTTGCACCCGTTACTGCTTTGAGAGATATGAGGTGGAGTATCAGGCAGAATGGGAAATCCTAATTTCAAAGAAACTTGAGACACGCAAAACTGTTGCCTTTCTCAAAGGTCATGTTGAGCAATCCCTTCCTTCCAAATTCCTGCTGTTTCCAAAAATTATGTGAAAAATTTTCTCACTTTCTTTTTGATGTATTCTGATAAATGCACGCAAAAGTATATTAGAATAAAACAGAGCAAGGTCTCTCTATATCAGTTACAGAGCATTGCATCATGTCCTGTTTAGGGGCTTCCGATAGGTATCTGTTTGGCCACTGTGGAAATACAATGAATAGTTCTTCGATCTCCTCTAGCACAGCTCTTCTCATGGTGTTAGCAAAAATTTCAAAATAGTTTGGTAATAGGAATTGACCACACATATCAATATTCTAAATAATGCTGAAATTCTGAAGCAAATCTTTAACACATATTCTCAAAAATCCAGAACATACAAAACTGGCCAAATTTTAAATATGTATCAGTTTTTATTTCAACACTTCTTTCAAGACAGCAGATGAATTAATGTCTTCAGAAATGTTTTCCCTGAGTGTTATGGATAAGGATCTGGATTGTACCGTAAATGTGGACTTCTTCTTTGTTATATGATAACAGCTATAAGAATATTGTTTTCTCAAATCTGGAAAAGAACTGAAACACTAGTAACAGAAGAGTGGATTGTTAAGATTGCTGAACTATCCAAATGACCAAACTAAAATGGGTTTTAAAGTATAAACCAACTGAAGATGTGTGTGTGAGAGAGACAAAGAGAGAGAGACAGTATGAATGAATGAGATGGCAGATGGAGAGTTTTTCCCTGATAAAAAAGAGGGATGGGTCAATGGTAAAGCTCATCTTCAGAAGGTACCAGACTCAATTAGCATCTACACATACATAAAGGATCTGAGGAAAGTACTATGAAGCTAAAGCTACTGGTCATTACTGAGCATCATGGACAAGATGAACTATTAACCTAACTAGGCTACACAAGTTCTGAGGTTCAAAGTCTCCACAGAGGCTGGATTCAGATGTCATGCCATCATGGCTTAGCACAGGGCTGGAAAGAATATTCAAACCACTGAGAAAAAAACAAGAAGAAATAAGATTTTGAGTGCCTGAAAACTCTGTCAAAGAGAGCCTTCCTTCTCAAGCACCTTTCTTGTTTTCTCCCCATCCTCAAATAGACCAAAGGAATACTTCCACCTCAATCACACTCCAGGCTCAACCATTTCTTTCCACCCTCAAACCAGGAGGGCAGAGGGTAGCTCATCAAGGAGAATGGTCAGCTTGGGCTTTGTTCCAATAGCTGGCACATAGTTTTGTGAACCATCCATCAGAACACAGGTGTTGAGGCTATATCTTCCTAATTTTCACCTTGCCTTTTCCCCCTCCTAATATCACAGAGGGAGCCAAAAAAAGATTCTGGAAGACTATAGCCTCTTGTTGTTCACCTGGATTCCCCCACCCTCACACTGCTACAGAGAGCCAAGCCAGGAGATAAGCCTCCCTCTGCTACCAGAGACTTTCTGCCTCTTGTAAGCCCTTTGAAAACTGCATAGTTTTCAGAAACATGGGGGGGGGGGGAATTATTAAATTATTCATTTGCCACTGTAGGAACAAATAACACAGCACTTCACTCATTTAGCATTATCCAGATTTGTCTATGCGTCATTTAGGCTTGTACACTGCCCATTTCTGTTTACTCCTTTTTTATGGCCATAGTGATATAAGATCAGAAGCCACAATTCAGCATATTTTCCAAACTTGTGCTCAATCTTAACCACTGAGCTGAAAATAAACCTACTCTTTTATAAACGACAATATAAAGCTGACTTATTTCAATGTACCGTGATTAAGAGTAAGCACAGTTTGTATCTAAATTCCTTAGCATGGACTTCCAAAAAGAGGGAACAGGGAACATACAAGCTCCAGGAGAAGCTTGGTGTATTCTTATAATGCTAAACTGTATGTTAGCACTAAACCCAAACCAACCCACAGCATTTTACCTTTCAGGTTGGTAAAAAATAGGGTATCCAAAAATCAGCAAAAGTCAAAGCTATCTTTCATTCATGCTGCAGTCCTCTTCAGTGTCTCCCTGCCTTTCTTTCCCAATATTTCAAGGAGGTCACCAGCCTCAAATGTATAGCCAATGCC
This sequence comes from Iguana delicatissima, assembly GCA_948472985.1. NCBI lineage: Eukaryota > Metazoa > Chordata > Lepidosauria > Squamata > Iguanidae > Iguana > Iguana delicatissima. The sequence goes on from CAOKZL010002016.1 coordinate 264,342, forward strand.
ACTCTAAGAAAACAATGCTAAACTGTTAGCATATCTTTTCAACTTGTCTTCATCCAGTTGCATGTTCCAGCACCAACAGATTATTCTCTGATCAGAAAGCAACAGACGTTGTCCAGAATCCATGTTGAGATTAAAACAATAACAGTAGCCCTTTATATGCTTTGCAAATTTAACCCATTTGGGATTCTTCAAATCTCCTAGATCAGTGGTTCTCAACCTGTGGATCCCCAGATGTTTGTGAACTTCAGCTCCCAGAAGCCCCAGCCACTATGGTCAATGCTCAGGGCTTCTGGGAGCTGAAGTCCAAAAACATCTGGGGACCCACAGGTTGAGAACCACTGTCCTAGATGTTTGCAGCATGGAAATTTGTGACGTCAAGCTTCACTCCATTTCCCTCAAGGTCACATAGAGTTAGCAATAGGGAACTGGTTTGTTTTTAAACTAAATAACTACATCTCCTGTTGACCAGCTCTAATGAGGTACTGAAGAGGGGGGATGTTTGTTTTTGTTATATGCCTTCAAGTTGTTTCCAACTTATGGCATCCCTAAAGTGAACCTATCATGAGGTTTTCTTGGCAAGATTTATCCAGAGGTTTGCATTTGCCTTCAGTACTGGATCAACTACTTCATTAGCAAGATAATTGTTCTACAAAACTAGTGAAGAAGTAGAGTTGAAGTGTGGGGGGAAGTTTCTCAAGAAATCTTTTGGCATTTATTTTACTTTCCCACCAGCATATGATATAAAGCCCAACTTCAATAGCTTCTTTCTTTGCTTCCTCAAGAATATGATTTATACCATGATGAGATTGTATCTAATGTATCCCTCATACTGAAAGCTTGTTTTCAAGCACCCAGAAACGTAGATTTTATATATGTGTGTGTGTGTGTGTATTGCTCTAGGTGCCGGAGAAATTTTTTACCAAGGATGCTAAGACTCTGTTGAGAAAGAAAATAGGCTAGATATTGAGATTAAATATTCTTTATTATTTATTGTTGTTGAGTTGTTTTTTTCAATTTTTCCCTACCTTTTCCCCAAAGTGTCTTGCAAATTATTAAAACAGATTAAAAACATATTCAAATCCATAAAATAAATATATATAAAAGCTTTCTTTTAAAAAATTAATCTATAGAACTGAATCTATTTAAAACTCATTACAAATAGAATTTGATTTTAAAAATTCAACAAACAAATTCAACAAACATTAATAGCCCATCATAGTCAGCTCCTGAAAAGATGGTGGAACAGGAAAGTCTGTATTTTCCAGTAAGAAAAGAACAAAGAGAGATCAGTCCCATCTTCCATAGTTCTATCTAAAGTCTTGAAGTAGCCACCAAAAAGTCTCTCTGCCCTATTCTTACCAGATGTTCCTGGGAAAGGTAGGGCCAAAGAGAAGAGATTCACCTGAAGATCTTAAAGATCTGGACAGGCTCATATGGGGAGATATGATCCCCAAAATAGTCCATATTCAAGCCATATAGGGGTTTGTAAGTCATAACCAGTACTTTGAATTTTGCCCAGAAACAGACCAGCATCCAGTGGAGCTGTGTCACAAGGCAGTTGTGTGGTCCCTGTAGCCAGCCCCAGTCAACAATCTGTTTGCAGGTCTTTAGGCCAACTGGAGTTTCTTCATATTTTCCAAAGGCTTCCTCATAACGAGAGGTTAACACCCAGCCAGTCTCCGCCAAGCAGTTCCTTGCAAAACAGACCAAATCACCATGCTCAGCCAGGACCAAGTTCTGAATGGCAGCTGTCTGACCGTTTACCAACCTGGTATTAAGCAGCACTGGCTTCAACCCAGGGAGACTGTCCTGTCCCACCTGGAAGAGGCCAGCGCACATGAGGAAGGAGAAAAATTGAGCTCAGGTAACTGGCTCCAGTTGGAGGAGATTGGCAGTCCTGCCATAGAAGCAGATGCTGGGCCATTACATGCTGACCTTGGAAAAAAAGGGAATTGGAAGCTAAACTATATGATCCTTTGGAGCATCACAAACTAAAATAAAAGTACAGGAAGGGTTGTAGCCTTCCTTAAAGAGAAAATGATGAGGTATTGAGGCCAGCTGTATTGAGTTACCAGTAACTATAAATTAGCACATGCAAGGCAACATCTGAATTGTAGAACAACAGCTCTGCTGCTTTGGCATTGGGGTGCTGCCACCTCTCTAATTTCCTGAACTTTGGCTTGATTTTTGAGTTCTTTTCTTTGGTTACTCTCTGATTGGCTTTTGACTCTGCCTTGACCACTCACCTGCTCTTTCACATCCTCTATGTATGATGCTGGATTGGCTGTTCCTTCTTTGTTTGCTTCTCAATCTAAAGGGTACTCTACTGGCCACAATCTGATTCAAGTGGACAATGGACAATTCCAGCTGAATCAAATTGTCTGTTTTTGTGTCCTGATTAGATTGGAGAAAGCTACACTGACCTAAAGCTTTTTGGGAAACTTAATGGATAAGCACCAGTTGGAACTCTTATCTATGTCATACCCTCTGTATTCACTTCCCATTAAGAATGGCATTGGTTCAATACCTACAAATCAAAGATGCAGAGATAAATCCATAAGGAGAAAAAGCATTTTCAGATGGAGGGGAAAAGAGAGAGAGCATTAGCATCACCCAGAACATGACTAGGACAGTCCAGAAAGACTCAAGAAAACCCTAAACAAGATCAATGGAAATATACAGTCAGCCCTCCACTTTTGAAGATTTGATTATTCACAAATTATTTGCTGTCCCCTCTGCTGCCTCCCTATGCCATTTTTAATAGGGACTGCAAGCCTTGTGAGACTGAGAAACTGTGAACAAGGTTTGTAGGTCCCAATTAAAAATAGTGTGGGGCAGCAGTGGAGGTGGCCATAAGCCCCATCAGTCATCCATTTCTGCCTTGGGAAGGAACCCTGATGTCTCAAAGGAATCCATGGTGGGTTGAATATGGTGATCATAATTTTTTGTGTGTTAAATATGGTTTGGGAGGGCCTGGAGTTATTCATGGTTTTTCCACTTTCATGGGGGTTCTGTGCCCCTAACCCTAGCGAATGTGGTGGGAGGACTGTATTATCCAGACTTCTTTCTGTAAATATTATATGATTATATTTAGGACAGAAATAAGTTTGCTGAATTACGAATGAGGCTGACAATAAAAGTTAAAATCATAATAGGAAACAAAAACAAATACCAAAGGATAACTATAAATAGGTATGAGTGTGTTGATGGATGAACAGGTACAGAGACACACATTTAATGAATGCATCATGCTCTTCTCTTCTATTTTTACTCCTTTAGGAACCAGATGAATGAGTACCCCTTTGTGTACTTGTGGGTGAAAATAGCGTCAGTTATAAATGATTGCAAACATCTTGCTAGGTGTTTATTGTTGCTAACACAGTGCTATGCCCTTGAATAATTAAGTGAAAAGTTTTCTTAAATTCCAGTCCCCATTCCCACCTCTCTTGGGTTCAACTCTCCCATTCCACCACCCATACCCTGATTCAGTGGGTCACATGCTTTCATGGCTTTTGTGAGATTTGACCACTTCGTCTGTAGCCAGAGGAGTCTATTTTGCCAAACCCATGATCATTCCATTTCTTTCAGAAGTGAATCACACCAAACTCCTTTATAATCCTTTAGTGTGTTCATTATTGCTCACGAGGTACAGGGCATATGGATAATTAATTGGAATGTTTACCTCAACATAGCCAACACTGAAGGATGCTGAAAGTTGTAGTTCTGGAGAGGGCACATAATTCCCACTCCTGCTGCAACATCACATCTTACTAACCTTTAGAAAACAAGACATTAGAAGTGTAAATGAACATTGAAATGAGTGAAAAGAGATTTTATAGTATGTTTAGAAAATACACCAGCATCAAAGAAATCATTCGTTTTTAAATAATCAGTTTTGCAAGTGGCCTACAGTTATGCGAAAATCAGCTTCTTCACAGCCTTCTTGATTTCTTCATTTCTCAAGGTATAGATGATGGGGTTCAAAGCAGGGGTCACAGACGTGTAAAAGACAGCCACAATTTTCAGTACTGGGTGGCTGACGGTTGGCTGCATGTAGATGAGTATGCAAGGGACATAGAGGAGAACGACCACTGTCAAATGGGATGCACACGTGGAGAAGGCTTTTCTCTTTCCTTCTTCAGAGCTCATCTTGAGAACTGTGGCAACAATGCGGACATACGAGCCAAGGATCAGCATGAAACTGCTCAGGGCTACCATGCCAACGTTCACCATGACCACAGTCTCATTAAGAGAAGTTTCTGCACAGGCCACCTTTAACAAAGGAGGAACATCACAGAAATAGTGATCAAGCTGATATGGCCCACAGTAGGGGAGGTGAAACGTTAACACGGTCTGAAGAGTGGAATGGAGTGATCCCACCAGGCATGTTGCAGCTACCAACTTAACACAAGCCACCCTGTTCATGATCACAGCATAGTGGAAGGGGTTGCATATGGCCACATACCGGTCATAGGCCATGACAGTGAGCAGGAAACACTCAGTGCCTCCAAAGAAGTGGAAGCAATAGAGCTGAGCTACACAACCTGAAAAAGAAATGGCTTGGGAACCAGTTAAGAAGCTGGCCATCATCGTAGGCACAGTTGTGCTGGAATACAAAAGATCTAACACAGAAAGCTCAGAGAGGAAATAGTACATAGGAAAATTTAGCTGGGGACTGGTGTGGACTGTCAGGAGTATGAGGATGTTGCCAAGAAGAGTCAACATGTAGATGGCTAGGAAGAGCGTGAAAAGGGGGGGTTGAAATTTCAAGACTTCAGAAAACCCAAGGAGGATAAATTGAATCCCAGCAGTGCTGTTGGATATCTTCATCTAATAGCAGCTGTACTCCAGATCTTACGATGTGGCTAGGCAAGAAAATGAGAATTGGAAAGAAAAAAATAGAAATTTTGGGAGAGAATGTATGATTCCCTAATTTTTATTGGGGTGAAACACTATTCCTCAAATGCTGTAGTTCTTACTGCCACCTTGGCTGCCATTATAAGAAAGAAAGACATGTTAAATATGGGGTACATAGTTTGTTCTATTTTGCCAGCTTGCACAAGTTCTCCATGTAGCACACAATGAAGAGTATATTACCAAGATCAAAAGAACAGTAAGTTCCCCAGCTCCTGCATTAGATGGCCAGGAAGATGATTGAGGACTTGGAAAGTGCTGAATGATGGTGATTGACAGGTGTCCCTGGAGAGGTTGACATGGTGTGGTGAAGTTAGCCCCCAAAAGCACTGATGAGAATGAGTAGAGAGCTAAAGGAGGAAAGTAAATGGGACTTGTGAGCAGGTGTGGGACTGTTTCAGGCACAGGAAAGCCTAGAGAAATCAATGGGATAAAGGAGGGAAGGTGGAAGGACAGGCCAACCAGCACAAAGTGTGGAAGGAAAGCAACAGATTAGAAATGAATGAGTGGTGAAACAGAGGTGGGTTGTAAAGCAGGTATGACAAATCTGTGGCTCTCCAGATATTGGACTGTGACACCCATCAAGCCGAACTAACATAGTCAATGGTGAGAGAATCTAGAAGTAGTAATACAATGACATAAAGACATTCCTCATCCTTAGTATACTAGGGTGAAATTTCCCACAGACAGCAAATCCTTTGTGTTAAAATTGGAAGATCAGCATTATTTTGCGTTGGGCTCATAGAAAATCTGGACATCATCATTGGGAAAGCTACCCACAGAAAAAAGATCTTTCTCTAGCTATCTAAAACTGCAATTCTGTCCAACTTACCTGTGACTAAATCCTATGGAGATGAATGGGAGCAGCATGCATAGAATTACATAGGTATACGACAGCATGTTGAACTCTTCCACATTTTAAAGTCCTCAAAGTGTTCCTATTCTCAGAAGTTGAAACAATTGCATTTAAAAGCCCACTTATGAGTGGTGTGCAACCTTTAGCTCAGATAGTTATACATTACCAGAAAATATTTCCACAGTGGTGCAAAGTTATCGTTTGCTTGCACACAAGATCTTGGAATCAACCTGGTTAGTCTGGCATCAGGTCTGAGAATTTCTGGGTTCATTTTCAAAACAAGCCCAAGGACTGTAGAAAAGAGGGAGCATACCATTAAGAAGCTTTGGATGCAGGATGAACCAGGTTCCGTCACTGGTGTATCTCAGGCAAAAAGATGGGGGAGAGCCTCCCCTTGACAACCTAGAAAGCCAGTACCAGTCAGAAATGGTAAATGCAAGGCTAGATGAACTAACCATTTGACTCAATGAAATGAAATCTTCCTATGTTCATAAGGACCTAAGCAATGTTTTCTTGAATCAATCGGAATTTGAATCCTCCAGCAATATATACAAAGATTAGGTCCAGTTCCCTCTCACATTAACTTCCTCTGGATTGTACTTGATAAATATGCATTGCTTTTGTCACTATCCATTCAAAAAAACATAGGAATTAGATTTAGAGCACTCCATTTCTTCTCCTTTAGAAAACAAAGAAGATTCAGAAGACGTTCATTCATGGATGAATCTGACACGAGTTCTTCCTGCATTCTTAATAAAGCACAGCTAGCTGTTTTGCCTTCCTTTAAGGGTTTATGATGCACCTCCAGTTACTTTCCTGCTTCAGTCTGTTGATGCTCCACGCAACACAGATGTTTCACAAACATTCAGGGACCCTCAGGGAGAGAGGCCGGATTCCCTAATGGTCCCAAAAGCGGAAGTATCGGCAAGCCGTCACTGGACTGTGTCCAACTGGGAATATTTCCAGGGGAAATATACCAACCAAAATATATTTTTAAACGTTAGAATATTAATCCTTTTTTTAAAAAAATATGAAAATTGAAATTAGAAATAAGATGGCCCTTCACGTTTGCAGGTTTAACTTTGAAAGATTTGATCATTGGCACTTTGCCCCAAACCCCCCAACCCAGTGGTTCTCAACCTGTGGGCCCCCAGATGTTTGTGGACTTCAGCTCCCAGAAGCCCTGAGCATTGACCATAGTGGCTGGGGCTTCTGGGAGCTGAAGTCCATGAACATCTGGGGACCCACAGGTTGAGAACCACTGCCCCAACCCCTGCCTCAGGCAGTTCTCTTCCGGTGGAACCTTCCTTCTTAGCAGCTCCAGTCAGGCCATGCAACCCTTTAAAAGCCTGCCTCTGATCGTCCTCCTTCTCCTCCTCCAGCTGCTGCCTAACCAGCTAAAGACAGGGCACGGCCTGATTTCTCAGCACCACAAAGCCTCTCCTGATGTCCCCTCACACATACACCCAAGGATGTGAGGAAGTACTGAGCCCCATGTTGGCCCACCCCCTTCCCCTCTCCTTTTCTTGACCTGGTTGGACCCTAGGTGCCCATTCTCCCTGCCCAAACCTCAGCCCTCTTCCCACAGACACAGGTACAGACACACAGAGACGCACACATTTATCTATTTTTGCTTTTTCCATCTGTATAGGGGCCCCATGCCCTTAACCAGAGCAAATGTGGAGGGCTGACTGTATACCTTTTCAGGCCTTAGCTTAACTGGATCATGGATATGCTACCAAACCCCATCCCCACCACTACTTTTCTCTGCTAAACCTCAATTGCCAGAGGAAAGATAAACACTGAAAACTGAATAACCAGAACAAACCAGAGCCTCTGGCAGAACCACAGCCCTTTCCTAATTACCAATATATATTCTTTGACTATTGCAAGTCCTGAAGAATTCCACTTGTGGTTCCTAGAACTTAGGCTTTTCTAGCATGAGGATTTACCTGTTCTCATAGAAATGGTACAGTTAACTGAGATCATCCTCCCGATATGGTTATGAGAACAAGATCAATTGTTTGACCCAATGAGACTCCCTTGCAAGGATTCAGCTCTTCTGCAAGAAATCAAGGAGAAGAGTCAGGATCCTGGAACTCCAGGTCACAAGCTCTGAGTCTGAGCCAGAGGCAGAAGGCTTTGAGGCCATGGAGCCTGCTGCACCAGCAGAGCCCACCCCAGAAGCTGCCCCAGACACAGAGCCCTTGGCTCCAGCAGCCCCAGCAAGGGAGCTGGGAGCTGCCTCAGACTCAGCCAAGCCAGAAGAGTCAGATAGTGGGATTCAAGAGCAGGTGCCTACTTACCGGCAGCATCAGGAGCAAAAGGGTGCACTCAGAAGGTCAGAGCGTTTAAGTGAAAACGCCAAGTAATCAGGCTCCAGCTGAGATAGCACCTGGAGGAGTCGCCTGCCTACAAAAGCACTCAATCAGCCTTGGGTCTTTGTCGGCTCACAGCCGTCCATTTTGGTGTACTTGTCGGGTTAGCGGGGACCCTTGCCTTACCTCCTGGAACGCTGCCCGACCTGCTGGAACGTCGTCTCCCTGTGAATTCGGACCGGCTCTGGAAACTCCTCTTGCTTAAACACACTCTGGTACGTGGACTGTTTGCTGTTTGCCTGGCTGTGATAACCGCCAGGGAATCTCCTCGCTGCAAAAGGCTCCTTAATCTATTGTTGCCTTCTCTGTTCATTACCGTTTGCCTGCTGAAGAAAAGCTCTTTGATTTATTGCTTGTCTTATCTGCGAAGAGACCTGTTAACTGGCTCTCTTGGCTGCTCGCCAGGCCTTGGCACTGACAAGAAGCAAAGAAAGCTTTGCAAGAGGTCAGCTGCAAGTCTCTAAATCACCTGGCATAGTGGCTGTTTGTGCCTATAAGGCCCAATCCCATGGAGAAATATTCACTCCACTGTAATTCACAATGGCCTTCCTCTTATATAAGAGACATGTATTGTTGTTGTGTGCCTTCAAGTCATTTCTGACTTATGGCAATCCTCAGGTGAACCTATCGTAGGCTGAGAGTATGTGACATGCCCTGTGGCTTTTCATGGCCAAGACTGGAACGGAACCCGGTCTCCAGGCTTATAGTTCAATGCTCAAGCCACTACACCACACTGGCTTTCAAGGGCCCTTTAATCAGCAGTGGCTGCTAGTTTCCATGTTGGTGAACTGGTGAATCCATTCCAACACAGTCCATATTTTAAAGGAGTTGTCCAATGTACTGGACCCTATTCCCAGCACACTGTGTAAGTCCTTTAAAGTTCAGACTAAAATCCAGAATGGAGTCACTATTTCACTAACACGGGAAAAGATGGTATATCTACTATATAAAAGTCAAAGTTTGTCTGTGAGTTTGTCTGTGTTAGGCAGACAAAGGCCTCATATGACTGGCTGGCTGTGAAGATTCTATGGAATCCTGGGGTTTGCCTTTAGAATTCTCAGCCACAGAGAGCCCTTGGGCCTGTCCGGTTGCTATGGAGACGACGCCTTGCAGCCAGGAGAAGGCTAGTGTATTTTCTCAGAAGCCAAATCTCTGTATGTTAACAACTCTGAATACAGATTGGATTGGAGCAGATGGGGAAAAGTTACAGGTACTAGACAAGGCAGTTTGGGGAATTACAAACACAGGATCTCAAATCTGGTATTTCAACCGCATCTAATTCTTAAAGGGAAGGGAATTCCTAAAGGGATTTTTAACAAGTGTTACCTGCGAGAAAAAAAAATCCTGGGCAATGC